>CAKOES020000501.1:0-26037 GCA_933207985.1 Pelobates cultripes
CTCTAAAAACAAATAAATAGCAAACCTACTAAATAGTGTGCCCTCAAGAACACCAAAAAAATAGCAAACATACAAGTACGTAGGAATGTAAATGCCAAGGATCAAAACATGAAATCTCAAGGTGCAATTCCAAGGTGTATAATAGAGGAATAATACAACCTGATATATGAAAACGTATTCTGCAATGTCTACAAAAAATACAAACTGAACATAGTGTGATCAGTGTATATAAGAGTAGAGACACGCAATAGTAATAAGGAAAACTCACAAGAGGTCAGAGAATATCAGGCACATCAGCCTTTTAAAGGTGTGGAAGGAAGTCATCAGTGTATAGGAATCTTCCTACACGTAAAAGAGACCAAAGAATAGTGCAGATGGAAGTAAAAACAAAGAATTTATTACAATTGCACTTTACAGAATAAAATAGGATACAGTGTCTGTATCCTACGCGTTTCGTCCTGTGGACTTCTTCAGGGTTATTCCTCCTCTGTGCATCTTTTCCATTTAAATTAGTTAATTAATTAGTGGCTCTGTTTCAGCTGATGTATCTTTGCGTTCGCGTGCGTGTCATGCTGGAATGCATATGGATTTCGGATGGTTTCAGACGTCCGTTCCGTTTCCGGTATTGTGGCTTTCTCATGCATTTCAAGCTGGAACACATACAAATGCACATAACGGAGAGTATAGATGTAAGAGGGACCACACAATGAGCAAGAAATATATATATATATATATATATATTACAGATCTTGATTAGGAACCCTGTACAGATAATTAATACATACAAGTATTTAATATACAATAACACAATTTAAAAATGTAGATGTCTCCACACTTTGAAAAATCTCATCAGGATATTCTGAAACTAGAAATAAGCACTGGAAAAAATCTGGTAATATTCAATAAATAAGGATGAAGAGCAAAAAATCCCAAAAGGAAGAGAGTGCTTAAAAAACACAGTGAGATAGTAGGTGTAAAACTGATAGATGTCCCATAGAGAAATATAAATATAGATAGAAATCTCCTTATAGGTTATTTATATGAAAAAAATTAAATTAGTTCAGTCAGATCAATATTCAGACTCTGTTTTAGAGTCCCAAGATTATAAATCCACTGTGCTTCTTTTTTTTATTTAATTCCGTAGATCTACTGCCTCCTCTCCAATAAATATAGTGCTTGTAAATTACATTTTCTGACTTTCTGCCTGGGTTGTCAGGCACATCCTTCAAAGTTTCATTATCACATACAGGGAGTGCAGAATTATTAGGCAAGTTGTATTTTTGAGGATTAATTTTATTATTGAACAACAACCATGTTCTCAATGAACCCAAAAAACTCATTAATATCAAAGCTGAATATTTTTGGAAGTAGTTTTTAGTTTGTTTTTAGTTATAGCTATGTTAGGGGGATATCTGTGTGTGCAGGTGACTATTACTGTGCATAATTATTAGGCAACTTAACAAAAAACAAATATATACCCATTTCAATTATTTATTATTACCAGTGAAACCAATATAACATCTCAACATTCACAAATATACATTTCTGACATTCAAAAACAAAACAAAAACAAATCAGTGACCAATATAGCCACCTTTCTTTGCAAGGACACTCAAAAGCCTGCCATCCATGGATTCTGTCAGTGTTTTGATCTGTTCACCATCAACATTGCGTGCAGCAGCAACCACAGCCTCCCAGACACTGTTCAGAGAGGTGTACTGTTTTCCCTCCTTGTAAATCTCACATTTGATGATGGACCACAGGTTCTCAATGGGGTTCAGATCAGGTGAACAAGGAGGCCATGTCATTAGATTTTCTTCTTTTATACCCTTTCTTGCCAGCCACGCTGTGGAGTACTTGGACGCGTGTGATGGAGCATTGTCCTGCATGAAAATCATGTTTTTCTTGAAGGATGCAGACTTCTTCCTGTACCACTGCTTGAAGAAGGTGTCTTCCAGGAACTGGCAGTAGGACTGGGAGTTGAGCTTGACTCCATCCTCAACCCGAAAAGGCCCCACAAGCTCATCTTTGATGATACCAGCCCAAACCAGTACTCCACCTCCACCTTGCTGGCGTCTGAGTCGGACTGGAGCTCTCTGCCCTTTACCAATCCAGCCACGGGCCCATCCATCTGGCCCATTAAGACTCACTCTCATTTCATCAGTCCATAAAACCTTAGAAAAATCAGTCTTGAGATATTTCTTGGCCCAGTCTTGACGTTTCAGCTTGTGTGTCTTGTTCAGTGGTGGTCGTCTTTCAGCCTTTCTTACCTTGGCCATGTCTCTGAGTATTGCACACCTTGTGCTTTTGGTCACTCCAGTGATGTTGCAGCTCTGAAATATGGCCAAACTGGTGGCAAGTGGCATCGTGGCAGCTGCACGCTTGACTTTTCTCAGTTCATGGGCAGTTATTTTGCGCCTTGGTTTTTCCACACGCTTCTTGCGACCCTGTTGACTATTTTGAATGAAACGCTTGATTGTTCAATGATCACGCTTCAGAAGCTTTGCAATTTTAAGAGTGCTGCATCCCTCTGCAAGATATCTCACTATTTTTGACTTTTCTGAGCCTGTCAAGTCCTTCTTTTGACCCATTTTGCCAAAGGAAAGGAAGTTGCCTAATAATTATGCACACCTGATATAGGGTGTTGATGTCATTAGACCACACCCCTTCTCATTACAGAGATGCACATCACCTAATATGCTTAATTGGTAGTAGGCTTTCGAGCCTATACAGCTTGGAGTAAGACAACATGCATAAAGAGGATGATGTGGTCAAAATACTCATTTGCCTAATAATTCTGCACTCCCTGTAATGTTAAAGATTACACACACACATATAATATAATATAATATATATATAGCCTACTGTTGGGGGAACCAGGAAACTTGTCAACTTATCACCATTACACCTCCCGCATACACAAAAGCCAGCTCAGGAGCAGGAGTCTATCGCTAAGCAGCTCTCTGATTCTGAACAAAAGGTTCAGAGTCAGAAAGTAAAACAAGCCCAAGAGACAGACCCCAAAATAAAAGAGATGAGGGGTGTTGATACAGGGGTGTTGATTTATGTATTTAACCCCTTAAGGACACACGACATGTTACATGTCATGATTCCCTTTTATTCCAGAAGTTTGGTCCTTAAGGGGTTAAATTCTTGTGTAAGTTTATGTAATTATATATGTATATTTATGTAAATGTGTGTGTGTGTGTGTGTGTGTGTGTGTATGTATGCATGTATGTATATATATTAATTAACACAAATAATTGAAAAAAGTAAAATTTTATATATATATATACCGTGTTTCTCCGAAAATAAGACCGGGTCTTATATTAATTTTAGTCACAAAAAACACACTAGGGCTTATTTTCAGGGTAGGGCTTAGAGCCAGTCTGTCAGCCGGTGTCCACGCTGTGTAACCCCCCCAGAGACCCTCACCTCCCCCTCCCTGTAATATTCTCCCCTCCCTCCCTCCCTGTAATACTCTCTCCCCTCCCTGTAATATTCTCTCCCCTCCCTCCCTGTAATATTCTCCCCCCTCCCTCCCTGTTATATTCTCCCCCCTCCCTCCCTGTAATACTCTTCCCCCTCCCTGTAATATTCTCCTCCCTCCCTCCCTGTAATATTCTCCCCCCCCTCTCTCCCTGTAATACTCCCTTCCCCCTTCCCCCCTCCAATCTTCTCCTCACCTGCTCTTCCCTGTAGCGTGGCCGAGCTCCAGGGAAGGGGAGGTGAGGCAGTGCGGCAGCCGTCTGAGCGCTCTCTATAGAGCGCTCAGTCGGCTGTGGCATTTAAAGGCCGGCAGCCGCCCTGCCTAGGTCTTATTTTCGGGGTAGGGCTTATATTGCAGCCCACCCCGATAATCCAGCTAGGGCTTATTTTCGGGGTAGGGTGTATTTTCGGGAAAACAGGGTATATATATATATATATATATATCTCAAAATACAGTTAGAATGAAATTACATATGTAACTAGAATATATATTTTTCATTTTGTTTATTTTATTTATTATTGTAATTATACGTGTGTGTGTGTGTATATATATATATATATACACACACACACACACACACAACTTCCTTTTAATTGTTTTTTAATAACTTCCGCAAATGTTCGCGAACCGGGCGAACCGCCATAGACTTCAATGGGCAGGCAAATTTTAAAACACACAGGGACTCTTTCTGGCCACAATAGGGATGGAAAAGTTGTTTCAAGGGGACTAACACCTGGACTGTGGCATGCCGGAGGGGGATCCATGGGAAAACTCCCATGGAAAATTACACAGTTGATACAGAGTCTGGTTTTAATCCATAAAGGGCAGAAATCACCTAACATTCCTAAATCACAATCAATATGGATTGACACCTGACATATGACATATTGACACCTTGACATATGGATTGACACCTGTCCTCAGAGCCCCTGATGCACACGGACACAGATCAGAATAGGGACTGTTACCCCTACATAGGGTCACTTGGCAGATATGGATTGACACCTGTCCTCAGAGACCATGATACACACTGACACAGAGCAGAATAGGGACTGTTCCCCCTACATCGGGTCACTTGGCAGATATGGATTGACACCTTGTTACTGTAACGGAACCGCTGGCACCCCGACCGCGTACCTTCCGCCGACGGATGCTCCTAGTGCTTTCCGAGGACTCCAAGCACTCTGCCTGACACCATAACCACTGCAGACCCCACGAACCGCCGCAGCTTGGTTGGGGTCTCGCCGTCTCCACCCACTCTGGACCCAGGACCAGGGTCCAGCTTCCAGCAGGTTGACCTCTCTCCAAATTCCAGAGAGCAGGAACAGGAACAAGCTCTTAGCAGAGCTTAGTGATTATACCCTGGGGAGTATAGTGATTATAGCAATCCCCAGAGTGTAGTTTCTCCAATCCCCCAAACATGAGCCGAAACTTCATGAAGGTACAAGATGATCTGACTCCAATGAGCGTTTATTACTCCTTATATACAAGTTTTCAGGTCAGAGGCACACCCCCTGGACCTGGTGGTAAACTGTGACAAAAGGGACACAAACCAATGGGAACACTAATTAACATGATAACACTCTCACATACACAATGAAATCCATCCTCTCCATCCTGGAGATAATTAGCTTAAGGCACTGCAGTAAACTCAATTATCTCCAGGTACAGAAAATATCTACATTTAACACTAACAGCAAAATACGTAAAAGTACATAAAAATACATAATTCTTATTTTATTACACAGAACCCCCCCCCATTTAACCTATCCCCAGATAGCTCGGATCTGAGCGCCCAATCTAGGTGAACAATAGACAGGAAATGGGGGAGGGGAAGAAACACACCTTCCCATGGATTCCAATGGGAAGAAACTGTCTTTAGAAGCCAATAAGCCCCAAATAGTCTTTTATAAATGGCAATACACCCCAGGACCATAGTCATGAGGAAGGAGGCTGGCAATCAGGCTCCTCCAAAAGCCGGGGGCAAAGGGCAGCTTGTCACCTAACAATCCAGGGACAAAAGGCATTTCGTCACACATCTCCCCTTTGGGGGGGAGACTAACCAGGTACCTGACCTGTCGGTCAGTGCCTGAGTTAGTCGATAAACCCACCCACAGTGAACAAGTACATGAGTAGCCCACCCACAAATAACAAGTGGCAAAGTAGCCCCCCCACAATAAACAGTACTGGCCGGTAGGTTCCAGGTTGTAGGATAAAAATGCAGCATCCTCGGCCTTCCTGGTGCAGCTGGGCAAATAGCTGGTGGTACTTGGGGGGCAAAGGCCAGCGGCGCTCTGCCCTGATGTCAGCTCTTGCGCTGGGATAGCCGGCAGAATGTCAAGCTCTGTACAAGGGTCAAAGGGAGGGCAGAGGCTGACTGCACTCTGTCCAGCTGTCAGCTCTTCTGCTGGGGTGCTGGGAACATAGTCCGGCTCAGTAGCCAGGGGAACATGGGAGTCAGTGGGGGTTACCATCTCCTCTGTTAACCCTGGGGCCAAGTTAGGAGTTAGCTGGGGAGGGGAATTCGTACTTACCCCCTCCTCCTGTTGTCCCTGTGAGGGTAGTTGGGGATCTGGACAGGCTGTCCAGCATCCCTGTAGGTCGGGCACGGAGACCACGGTCCCCTCTGTGCCATCTGGGAGAATGGTGTCTCCCCTTGGTAGGGTAAGCTGCCGCTGGGGAGATAGGGTGCTGTGCTCCTCTCCCTGAAACACAGTCTGCCGCTGGAGAGGGAGACCGCCTGTCTCCACTCCCATAACATTGTCCTGCTGCTGGAGAGAGAGACCAACTGTCTCTGCTCCCGGTAGGACACACTGCTGCTGGGGGGGATGGACGACACCTTCGGCCCCCTGGAATTCACACTGCCACTGGGGAGGAAGGGCGACACCTTCACCTTCGGCTCCCTGTAACTTGCACTGCCGCTGGGGAGAGAGACCGGTTGTCTCTTCTCCCTTGTCAACACACTGCCGCTGGGGAGTCAGACCGACTGTCTCAACTCCCAGTGATGATGGTTGCTGCAGGGACGAGGGACCGACAATCTCCTCTCCCTGGGATGCTGTCTGCCGCTGGGGAGAGAGACCGGTTGTCTCTTCTCCCTTGACAACACACTGCCGCTGGGGAGTCAGAGCGACTGTCTCAACTCCCAGTGATGATGGTTGTTGCAGGGACGAGGGACCGACAATCTCCTCTCCCTGGGATGCTGTCTGCCGCTGGGGAGAGAGATCAATTGGCCACAGCCCCAATCTCCGCAATCGGAGCTCAAATTCCCATGCCGCTCGATTCTCCTCATCCAACTTGCGCATGGTTGCCAGAATTGCCTCTGTCGAAAGATTCGGGCCATATCTGGTTAACCGCCTCTTGACCTCCTCCCTGTAAGCGTCGCCCTCAAAACGATAGGTCATGTTTGCTGTGAACAGGGGCGCTGTACGAATACTAGCGTTGCCCTCAAATTGTAATGCCAAATGTTACCGGTGCCTCTGCGCTGCTTCTCCTCGCACTAGGACGCCATCCCACCGCTGCCACCACTGTAACGGAACCGCTGGCACCCCGACCGGGTACCTTCCGCCGACGGATGCTCCTAGTGCTTTCCGAGGACTCCAAGCACTCTGCCTGACACCATAACCACTGCAGACCCCACGAACCGCCGCAGCTTGGTTGGGGTCTCGCCGTCTCCACCCACTCTGGACCCAAGACCAAGGTCCAGCTTCCAGTAGGTCGACCTCTCCGAATTCCAGAGAGCAGGAACAGGAACAAGCTCTTAGCAGAGCTTAGTGATTATACCCTGGGGAGTATAGTGATTATAGCAATCCCCAGAGTGTAGTTCTCCAATCCCCCAAACATGAGCCGAAACTTCATGAAGGTACAAGATGATCTGACTCCAATGAGCGTTTATTACTCCTTATATACAAGTTTTCAGGTCAGAGGCACACCCCCTGGACCTGGTGGTAAACTGTGACAAAAGGGACACAAACCAATGGGAACACTAATTAACATGATAACACTCTCACATACACAATGAAATCCATCCTCTCCATCCTGGAGATAATTGGCTTAAGGCACTGCAGTAAACTCAATTATCTCCAGGTACAGAAAATATCTACATTTAACACTAACAGCAAAATACGTAAAAGTACATAAAAATACATAATTCTTATTTTATTACACAGAACCCCCACATTTAACCTATCCCCAGATAGCTCGGATCTGAGCGCCCAATCTAGGTGAACAATAGACAGGAAACGGGGGAGGGGAAGAAACACACCTTCCCATGGATTCCAATGGGAAGAAACTGTCTTTAGAAGCCAATAAGCCCCAAATAGTCTTTTTTAAATGGCAATACACCCCAGGGCCATAGTCATGAGGAAGGAGGCTGGCAATCAGGCTCCTCCAAAAGCCGGGGGCAAAGGGCAGCTTGTCACCTAACAATCCAGGGACAAAAGGCATTTCGTCACACATCTCCCCTTTGGGGGGGAGACTAACCAGGTACCTGACCTGTCGGTCAGTGCCTGAGTTAGTCGATAAACCCACCCACAGAGAACAAGTACATGAGTAGCCTACCCACAAATAGCAAGTGGCAAAGTAGCCCCCCCACAATAAACAGTACCGGCCGGTAGGTTCCAGGTTGTAGGATAAAAATGCAGCATCCTCGGTCTTCCTGGTGCAGCTGGGCAAATAGCTGGTGGTACTTGGGGGGCAAAGGCCAGCGGTGCTCTGCCCTGATGTCAGCTCTTGCGCTGGGATAGCCGGCAGAATGTCAAGCTCTGTACAAGGGTCAAAGGGAGGGCAGAGGCCGACTGCACTCTGTCCAGCTGTCAGCTCTTCTGCTGGGGTGCTGGGAACATAGTCCGGCTCAGTAGCCAGGGGAACATGGTAGTCAGTGGGGGTTACCATCTCCTCTGTTAACCCTGGGGCCAAGTTAGGAGTTAGCTGGGGAGGGGAATTCGTACTTACCCCCTCCTCCTGTTGCCCCTGTGAGGGTAGTTGGGGATCTGGACAGGCTGTCCAGCATCCCTGTAGGTCGGGCACGGAGACCACGGTCCCCTCTGTGCCATCTGGGAGAATGGTGTCTCCCCTTGGTAGAGTAAGCTGCCGCTGGGGAGATAGGGTGCTGTGCTCCTCTCCCTGAAACACAGTCTGCCGCTGGAGAGGGAGACCGCCTGTCTCCACTCCCATAACGTTGTCCTGCTGCTGGAGAGAGAGACCAACTGTCTCTGCTCCCGGTATGACACCCTGCTGCTGGGGGGGAAGGACGACACCTTCGGCCCCCTGGAATTCACACTGCCGCTGGGGAGGAAGGACGACACCTTCGGCTCCCTGTAACTTGCACTGCCGCTGGGGAGAGAGACCAGTTGTCTCTTCTCCCTTGTCAACACACTGCCGCTGGGGAGTCAGACCGACTGTCTCAACTCCCAGTGATGATGGTTGCTGCAGGGACGAGGGACCGACAATCTCCTCTCCCTGGGATGCTGTCTGCCGCTGGGGAGAGAGACCGGTTGTCTCTTCTCCCTTGACAACACACTGCCGCTGGGGAGTCAGAGCGACTGTCTCAACTCCCAGTGATGATGGTTGTTGCAGGGACGAGGGACCGACAATCTCCTCGCCCTGGGATGCTGTCTGCCGCTGGGGAGAGAGATCAATTGGCCACAGCCCCAATCTCCGCAATCAGAGCTCAAATTCCCATGCCGCTCGATTCTCCTCATCCAACTTGCGCATGGTTGCCAGAATTGCCTCTGTCGAAAGATTCGGGCCATATCTGGTTAACCGCCTCTTGACCTCCTCCCTGTAAGCGTCGCCCTCAAAACGATAGGTCATGTTTGCTGTGAACAGGGGCGCTGTACGAATACTAGCGTTGCCCTCAAATTGTAATGCCAAATGTTACCGGTGCCTCTGCGCTGCTTCTCCTCGCACTAGGACGCCATCCCACCGCTGCCACCACTGTAACGGAACCGCTGGCACCCCGACCGGGTACCTTCCGCCGACGGATGCTCCTAGTGCTTTCCGAGGACTCCAAGCACTCTGCCTGACACCATAACCACTGCAGACCCCACGAACCGCCGCAGCTTGGTTGGGGTCTCGCCGTCTCCACCCACTCTGGACCCAGGACCAGGGTCCAGCTTCCAGCAGGTCGACCTCTCTCCGAATTCCAGAGAGCAGGAACAGGAACAAGCTCTTAGCAGAACTTAGTGATTATACCCTGGGGAGTATAGTGATTATAGCAATCCCCAGAGTGTAGTTTCTCCAATCCCCCAAACATGAGCCGAAACTTCATGAAGGTACAAGATGATCTGACTCCAATGAGCGTTTATTACTCCTTATATACAAGTTTTCAGGTCAGAGGCACACCCCTGGACCTGGTGGTAAACTGTGACAAAAGGGACACAAACCAATGGGAACACTAATTAACATGATAACACTCTCACATACACAATGAAATCCCTCCTCTCCATCCTGGAGATAATTGGCTTAAGGCACTGCAGTAAACTCAATTATCTCCAGGTACAGAAAATATCTACATTTAACACTAACAGCAAAATACGTAAAAGTACATAAAAATACATAATTCTTATTTTATTACACAGAACCCCCCCATTTAACCTATCCCCAGATAGCTCGGATCTGAGCGCCCAATCTAGGTGAACAATAGACAGGAAACGGGGGAGGGGAAGAAACACACCTTCCCATGGATTCCAATGGGAAGAAACTGTCTTTAGAAGCCAATAAGCCCCAAATAGTCTTTTTTAAATGGCAATACACCCCAGGGCCATAGTCATGAGGAAGGAGGCTGGCAATCAGGCTCCTCCAAAAGCCGGGGGCAAAGGGCAGCTTGTCACCTAACAATCCAGGGACAAAAGGCATTTCGTCACAACATGTCTATTGGTGCCTTACATAAGGAAGATATAATATTCCATGTTATTGCATCTCCTTCTTGCCCCATCATATTAGGCTTTCCCTGGCTTAGTAAGCACAACCCTCGTATTGACTGGGCTAATGGGGAAATATTGGAATGGGGCAAGGATTGTAATGGGCAGTGTATGTTACACCTCACCAGAGAGTGGGTACCATTAAATTACCCACTACTATACCTCAAACCCCCGAAGTTCCCATACAATACCGGTAGGTTAAGGAAGTACTTAGTAAAAGTCAGTCCAGTATCTTGCCTCCTCACAGGTCATATGACTGCTCCATAAATCTGTTACCCGGCGCTATGCCACCTAAAGTGGCAGTATATGCCTTATCGCCACAGGAGAGTAAAATAATGGAAGAATATATCAAAGACTCACTTAACAGGGGCCATATACGGAAATCATCCTCACCTGCTGGTGCAGGCTTCTTTTTTGTAGAAAAGAAAGATGGAGAATTACGTCCATGCATTGACTACAGAGCATTAAATAAGATTACTGTTAAGAATGCCTATCCTATTCCTCTCATTTCCAAATTGTTGATAGACTCCAGGGTGCTAAGATCTTTACCAAACTGGATCTCAGGAGTGCATATAATTTGGTATGAATCAAGGAAAATCATGAGTGGAAAACGGCATTTAACACTAGATGCGGGCACTATGAGTACCTTGTTATGCCTTTTGGGCTATGCAATGCACCGGCCATATTCCAGGATTTTATTAACGATGTACTCAGGGATTATATCTATTATTTTGTCCTGGTTTATTTGGATGATATCCTTATTTATTCCCCTGACCTTCAAACCCACCACAAACAGGTCAAACAAGTATTGCAGACTTTACTGGAAAACAAACTTTATTGTAAATTGGAAAAATGCTTGTTTGATCAGACTGAAGTATAAGTTTAAGTATAAGTTTTGGGGTATAAAATTTCTGCCTCTGGTTTTCAGATGGACCCTAAGAAACTGGGCTGTTATACAGTGGTCAGTACCTAGCGGACTAAAAGCCATCCAAAGATTTATTGGGTTTGCGAACTATTACAGAAGATTTATCAAGAGGTTTTCTTCTGTAATAGCCCCATCACCAATATGACACGTAAGGGGGCTAGTAGTACAGTATGGTCTAAAGAAGCTATTTGAACTTCTAAAGAGGCTTTTGAACTTCTTAAACAAAGGTTTGCTTCTGCTGACATACTGAGACACCCTGACACCAGCAAACCCTTCATATTGGAAGTAGATGCCTCCGAAACTGGGGTAGGGGCGGTTCTTTCTCAAAGGGAGAGTCAGGACAGCCCTTTGTATCCTTGTGGTTACTTTTCCAGAAAGTTGTCTCCCGCTGAGCGCAATTATGATATTGGCAACAGAGAATTGTTGGCAATTGTCCTAGCGCTTAAAGAGTGGCGACATCTTTTGGAAGGTTCCAAGGATCCCCTTTTGATCATTACAGACCATAAGAATTGGGCTTATATATGGGAATGCTAAACGTCTATCTTCCTGACAGGCTAGATGGTCTTTGTTTCTGTCTCGCTTTAACTTATAACTTACAGACCTGGTCCCAAAAATATGAAGGTGGATGCCTTGTCTAGACAGTTTGATACTGAGTCTTTACAGGAACATGAGTCATCCCCTATCGTGCTGCCTGAATGTATCATCGCTTCTACTGTTCTTTCACTGTCTATTCCCTTGCTTGGTGCTATAATGGTGGATCAGTCTCAAGCAACATGCAATAAACCACTTACTTGTTTGTTCCATTAGGTGAAAGGAAGAATGTGCTGAGGGTGTTTCATGACAATGTGACTGCTGGACACCCGGGTATCAATAAATCCATATCTGCGATCACAAGATCATTTTGGTGGGATTCCCTTAAAAACAATGTGAAGGACTACGTGCAGGCTTGTTCAGTTTGTGCTGTTTCTAAGGTCCCTCATAAGCTTCCTTGTGGCTTGTTGCAACCACTTCCTGTACCTAGTGTTCCATGGTCCCACTTGTCAATGGACTTCATCGTTGAACTTCCAAGTTCCAATGGCTATACCACCATTCTTATGGTGGTTGACCGTTTCTCCAAGATGGTTCATTTTATTCCACTTAAAAAATTGCCATCCTCTCAAGACCTGGTTCTTATCTTTATACGTGAGATTGTCCGACTGCATGGCATTCCTCACAATATTGTGTCTGGTATGGGCTCTCAGTTTGTGTCTCGGTTTTGGAGAGCGTTCAGTAAACAGTTTGGCATTGAATTGTCTTTTTCTTCTGCTTACCATCCCAAACTAATGGCACGGCTGAGAGGGTTAACCAGTCATTAGAGTTATATCGGCGTTGTTTTGTAAATAGCACTCAAGATAATTGGTTCGAATTACTACCCTGGGCCGAGTTTGCTAGCAACAATGCCACCCATGACTCTTCTGGTTCACCCATTCTTTGTTAATAACGGTCGTCATCCTACTGTCCTGCCGGCTGTTTTCTCAGAGACAACTATCCCTGCTTTGGATGATCGCCTTTCTTCTATCCGTGATACTTGAACCAAAGTTCATTCTGCTCTCAAAACTGCAGCTGATCGCTTCAAGTTCTATGCAGATAAACGGCGGGGTAGCAACCCCGTTTACCAAGTGGGTGACAGGGTATGGTTATCATCGCACAGCATCAAATTGAAAGTTCCTAGTTTGAAGTTTGCACCCAGATTCCTCGGTCCCTTTCGTATCCTTCGGAGGATTAACCCTGTGTCATATTCTCTGGCCCTCCCAGCCTCATTACGTATTCCAAATACCTTTCATGTGTCGCTACTCAAACCTCTTGTTTGCAATAAATATACTGTCTCAAGTGTCCATCCTCCTCCTTTAGTTGTTTCTGGACAGGAAAAGTATGAGGTCTCTTCCATAATTGATTCCAGGTTTTCTTGGGGCACTTTACAGTACTTGGTGGATTGGAAAGGTTATCGACCAGCCGATCATTCTTGGGTTCCAGCATCTGATATACATGCTGGCCGCAAACTTCGCTGTTTTCAAGCAAAATTTCCTCTCAAGCCTGGTCCTGCCTGCCTGGTGGGCGTTCTTCAGGTGGGGGGTAATGTCACGAATTCATCCGCTTATAAAAATGTGGTTAATGGCATTTACTGTCCACACAGGAAAAGTTGTGCCGAGCAGCAACCAAATCCACAAAAGGGTTAATGCTGAGCAGCAATTATGCAATTGGTATTTGTTAATTGGAGATACCTTCCACTACTTGTTTGCTCTCTTATTGAAGCTGTTCCTTGTAAGTGATCGGTCACATTACCCACTATTACTTCTGTGTGAAACTCTCAAAGGTGGATTCTGTGACTCTTCCCCTCAGATTCTGTGACTTTTCTCCTTAGTATCTCCATCTGCCAGTGACTCAGGTACTCTTCTCACTGGTGTATTAAACCACCAGCCACTATTAACATTATCCCCCTAACATTTAAAGGACAAAAGCCTGGAGCCCAGCTTGGTAGGTGCAAGCTCTGTCATGAGGCTTTGGTCAGAGTGCTGCTGCATTGAGTCCTTGAAGGCTTGAAATTAACCCTTCATTTGTGACACCTCCAATCTTGCTTAGCCTGTAGGATGACAGAAAGAAGGAAAACACATACAACAGACATGGAACAACATATAAATAGAAAATTTACAATCCAAGATCATTTGACTTGTAACTCTAAAGGAGCTACATATTTATTCAAATTCCCTTGCAATCTCCTATATATAGGGAGGACTATACATTGAGTAAATATAAGAATAGCGGAGCATGTGAGAAACATCAATAAAGGATTGGAGATACACAGTGTCTCACACAGTGTCTCCAACCATTTTAAGTTGTTTGACAATCAAAATACAGAAGGATTAGTCTTTTGCGCTATTAAATTGGTTAAGAAGGATTCGAGAGGGGGAGACCACACCAAACAAATTGAGATGGAGGAATTTAAATTCCCCTGTAATTTCAATACCATGACCCCTCTAAATCAAGATTTTGTCACTTTATGAGTTAACTCTCCAATCCCTAGAAAACCACTTATTGCACTTAATGCCACCTATCTATATTGATATGTATTTCTTACACACTTCTAGTGGATAGATTTTTCTTAAATACACTTATGCACACATACTTCTTAACAATGACATAAGAGACATAAGAGACATAAGACATACGTTTTTTTAACACTATTTTTCTTTCTTTCTTAGAAAGTTCTTATTTAAATTATTCTTTTTACTTCTTTATGATGTATAGAATTACAATAATGTATAGAAGAACTACTTTGTTTTATGGATTTTCAATACCTATATGGAACGCACAAACTAATGCTGTGTTCCACAAGGTTAAAGACATGGAGAAATATCCCACTCTCTCTATCAGTGAAATCTCCCTTGTGTAAACATGGATGTATTAGCTCCGGACGCAGAAGGGAGATACCCACGTGACATGTTGGAACGCATGTAGAGTTCCACTCAGCAGGAGAGACGATAAACCAGAAGAAGAGACGCACCCACGTAGCACATTGCTTTCCACATACCAGAAGGAGCACTTTGGAACTAAATGGAAAGCGAGGGATTTAAAAAGAAGAGGATTCAGAATAGTCTCAGAACCAACTGAGGAAGCTCCTTTTATGGAGCGAAAAGCATTTTGGACATTTTTTATGGACTACTGAGTCATCTAGTGAATTCACTATCTGGTATTCATTTATTTTATTTTATTGATTTGTTATATTTCAACCAATAAAGAACCCTTGGAAAACACTTCTAGTATCCTGTGTGTCAGACCAATAGCACCACAGAGAAAGGACCGGAAGGAAAAAGGAGTTGGACATCCTTTATATAGTCTAGCAGCTCTTACCATCTGAGCCATATGTGACTGAAGGCTCCTTACTTGTGAGTGAGATTCATAACCCTGATAATATTGCATTTGATTTGTACTGGCAACACTCCACTATTATGTATATTTTGTATTGTTACAGAGATACATTGAACTTCAATTTATTAGCTCCACCTTATGTATGTATATTATTTGTATCTTATAGAAGTTGTCTAGGGTATTCCACTCAAGGTGTTTTTGAGCTTATTATCCATTTCTCCATATTTTGCACTTGTTTTAAGATATTATGTAGACAATCTGCTTTGGGTTCTGTGAGTCAGAACTAATTTGAATGAGAGTGGTGCTGTCAAGTGAGGCTTAAGGTGAGGAAAGAGATGGAGAAGATGCCACTTTGCTTCTAGTTGCAGCTGAATTCAATTGGAGTGGCTACTTTGGAAGATGCCTTTCAGGACTATTATCTTTATCCCTGCTGTAAAAAGGGTTAATAAAAAAAATATATATATATATATTTTATAGTGGAGGAGACATGATTTAAATGTTTCACTTTTAGTGATTGTCACTAGCAAACTTACCTGTAATTAAATGCAATTAAATGTTTTTGTATTTCTGGAACATCAGTTTAGAGGTAAATGATATCTAGTGTGAGTGAGAAATATTATTGTTAACCATACAAATTTTTACATTTATTTGCGAGATTCCAGTTTGACATTTTACATGATTTAGAAAGCTAGCATTAAAGTTCACAATCACAGTTAGCCTCTCATTGACCCATTGACTTCTTGGTTGACAAACAATTTGCTCTTTACAAAATGTTGTCACTGACACCATGGAATTATGATGAGTATAATTTGTAGTGTACAAGGAAAGGACTGAGCTAGTTCCACTTCTTTATGAAAGTAGTTTAGGGCAAGAAAATATCTATTGGTTGTTTTTATTAGCTGCAATGTTGTTATTTAGCTGGGCTCCACTTACATCACTGTGTGTGGCAGAGAAAGACCTTCTAAATAACTGTAATTGTTACCATCACTAGCAGAAATGCTGTTCCGACAGAGAAACAACAGGGAATGCCTGGCACCTTACTTGGATCATAGCTTTGGAAATCAGTCAAGTGCACAATAAACAAAAAGGGAAGTTCTAAATTAGCTGTTGTCCTGCTTTGCCAGTTATGTAACCATTTTGTAATTAAATAGTCTTAATAATTGTTATATTGCAATTTGCAATTTAAATTATTACATGATTTTTATGCTTGGCTTTCCATCATACATAGAATTGAATCATAACATGAAAATCACATTATTACACATCAGATTTTCTCACTTTGTTTTTTTTTTTTTTACACATTTAACTGTTGTTCTTGTTATATATTATTACACACCAACATGTCCCATAAATCCATATATGTAATATACCTCCTCTAGATTGTAAGCTCATCTGAGCAGAGTCCTCATCTACCTATTGTTCCTGTAACATTTTGTAATTGCCCCTTTTATTGTGAAATTTCCCTCTTCCATAATATTGTAAAGCGTTGCGGAAAATATTGGCACTACATAAATAAAAATAATATTAATACTCACTGTAATACGAAATACTTCTTCCATGCTGTCACATCTGGCACATACATGGGCAGCGCAGCCCCCAGATGCCGCGGCCCACAGTCCGGCCCTGCATCCAGAATGGAAATAAAAAATGCAAGCATCTTCGTGCCCATTGCATTGGAAAGCACAAGGTTTTTAAAAAGTTCTGGTTAATGTTTTTGGGTCGATTTATTTCCTGGTGTAGAAATAAAAACTGCATAATTTAAAAAGTGAATTACAATTGGCAATCAGCAAAACTGTTTGTTATTAAAGGGATCTTACAGTGCCAGGAAAACAAAGCCGATTTCCTGGCACTATACGTTTCTAAGGTGCCCCCCTCAGTCGCTTACCTGAATCCAGCACTGATGTCACTCGGCGCTGGGTCAGGCTCCGCGCATGGTCCTCCCCCACCAGGTGACGTGCAAGGTGCTCCTTGATGAAGACCAAGCATGTTGAAATGCGCTGTGCTACTTATTTTATGTAACTTTAATGCTGTTTAATTGTTTAATTATGTTGTATTGTCTACACAGAATATTTTAACTTTATTTTAATTAAATGTTTTTGTACTAACTCCAATTGATTCCCTGCTACATTTACTGCATGAAAGGTGGACGACATGAGGCAACCAGATAAGGTGATTTTGAAAAGCCATTATAGTCATAGCCTCTATATGTGGCTCTGCATAATGTGAGTTGGCAATTGTCACCTATACTTTTATAAAAAACTTGTATATACAGTATTTTGCTATGGACTGTTTTACATTTATTGGTTGACTTAATACTCACAAAGGATCCAGAGTGAATAAGTATTATCTGTTTTTATTGCACTGTTTTTATTTTGGAATATTTGTAATCTGTGTCTTGTGAGTGGTTGTAGACACCGGGAAACTTGCATTTATTTATTGCACTAGCACCAATTTCTCACCTTGTTTGCACTTTTTGTGAATTATTTGCATATACAAACATATATACATATACACATATACATATACACATACATACATCGAAATACACTAGTATGCACAAATACAAGTAGGCAAGGCCTGTGCTTCATAACAGCTTGACCCAATTTGTGAGTGCTCCTCAACATACTCATGTAAAAAGTAAATTTTTTTATCAGCATACCTGGCTGTAGAACAAAAGAGGGTGCCCTGCATAGTAACTCAAAGTGCCTACCACCAAGTACCCCAGAGGTTCAAGTATGGCCTGGTGTGCCTAACTGATGGGAGAGGTGACGGCTCTCCTGAGACGTGCAACACTACATCTGTTCACAGACATTCTGTATCTACACAGTCCCATCCCCTCTGGACCAGTGGTGGTTATGCCAGTCCCCACTGGCTTAACGCACATACCTAATGCTGGTTACAGACGAATGTTACAGTCTAAGCTAAGCTGTGACCATGGAGGAGGCGACAAGATTGTGGATGCGCCTCTCCCTTACGAGAATACTTCTATGCAGCCTTATGGAGATTATCATAACTTGGTAGAGCAGATCCTATGATGGCTAAATTAAATCTTCCTCTGCTTCAGGATAGCCTTGGAGGAAATAATGACTTCAATGCCACATCAGCATCAGGAAGAAGTGTGGAGGGATGAGAGCCGGAAGCCAAGCGGGCCCCTCTCAGGCATTACCTTTCTTCAAGCACCAGTTTCTCATGATGCTAGCCCACCTAGGCTGAGAGCTATGAGGGGTTTGTCTGCAAAGCATCACCCGCACAGCTGGAAGACAACCCAACACTGGCGGTGGCAGACCACCTGGGCCTCCCACTATTGGAAAGAGCTGGACTTCTTGAGCCTTGGTCTGTGGTTTAAAGATGCTGGCCTCTGTACAGGCCTGGGGCTGGAAGGAGATTGTATGTGGCCTCAATGTGCAATTATCCTACACCAACTATCTGTTTGCCACGCCTTGGAATTGGTTGATTATGGACTCCACAGCCTCCTGTATTAACAGCAGTCCTCTGCTATTATGTGGTGTCAGTCGGCCCATCTTCAGCGTTGTGATCCATCATTTGATACTTCTTGTTGTGTTCTTTTTTTTTATGATTTACATCTTGGTGTTTGAGTATGAGTAGTATGAGTAGTTCCCAGGTTAATCCTGTGGTGGCTGCTAATACTTGCCAGCCAGCCAGCCACACATTAAAATTGATGTGTATGAGGATACCTTAATGAACTATATTCTCAGTATCAAACACATCTTTGACTCTGACTTGTCTGTCATCTGTGAGATGCTTTTACCATACAATGAGTTTTGGTGACATAAAAATAAAACACACACCAATATACCTAAACTAATAGTATTTAAATATATTTATAAAAATCACTAACAATTTACAGCACCTAAACTACTACATAAGTGATGATGTCAGAGCCTCTATTGTATAGTATTTGCCAGTAAATGCCAACATGATGCATGCTAAATATGAAGTGTCCCTTGAAAATGTAAATTTTTTTAATATTAATTTTAAGTGTATTAATTGAAAGTAAATAATTGAAAGTATTTCAATAGTATTTTTCTCCAACACTTATTTCTTCATTATATGAGAATCTTTTCAGACTGGAGGATATATATATCTTAACATGTGCCTCCTAAAAGTACCTTTGAACTCCTGTGTATATTGTGCTATTTTTAAGTGCAATCGACGTACATCCACTAGTATTACTTTATTGATTTTGACTGGGCTTTACTACAGTTTTCTGTTGTTATATTCCCCATATTTGCCCCTTATCAATTCTTCTATATCTTTTCTTCTAAGTGCCTTGAGGGATACCTTTTTGGGTGGTCTCTAAGGATGGTGATATTTATTGCTTATATATTTTTAAAACTCTGGTGTCAATTCTATCTTTTTTTTTGTTTCTTTGTTTTATGCTTTCAACCACATATACCATATAACTAAAAGGATTAGTTTTTAAAAAAGTCACACCAAAAAAGCAGAAAATATAAAGAATAGATGTACAGGATAGACCATGTTAAAATATGTTATGAGGTTGCACGCAAAGAATTCTAGTGTAATTGTTCAGAATCATAAGATTAAACAATCAGGCTCTCACATTATTATTGGTGTTCTGAGAATGATAGGAACCCAGGATAACTCATGTGTATTGAATGTGACATTGCAGCATTGTATGCTACACAAATAAAGGTTTAGTGATGTGGCAGAAAGCCAGACTAGTACAATGTGGGGATTCAATTATACATTTGTTCAGCAGAGCCAATGATGAATAGTTTAAAGTTAGCTTAATTATTTGGCAGAAATCCCAATATTAACTAATTGGGGTAAACAATCATGCTAAATGTAAAGAGAAATAACAAACCACTGGTCTCAGTGATATCTGAATAGATTGTTTAACTGCTATTAAATAATACAGAGTTAGATCTTGGGTTTTCATAATTAACTCACACAAAGGAATATTTAAGAAAGTATGCATAGTGAATATAGTAAATAAAATAATTGTGGAGTACTAGACTCCAAAGCGGGTTGAAAAACTGTGCTACAGATATAGTGCCCAAATTTGCCAGCCTGAATGAAATAAAAAAACAATATATATATGAAAGGAATCTATACAATATTCAATACTATAATGTTAATCTATATATGTTACAAGTTCTAATGCTGCTCTCTTTAAAAGGTGGTATCCTTATTCCTCCTTAGATATAGATTTATACGAAGTTCGAGAAAGCGCTGAAAAGAAAAAACATATACACATTATATAGAAAATGTATGAAAAATATACAATACTTTTATTCCAAAAACATAACATCAGACTAAAGAATAATATAAATGCTTAAAAATTGTATAGGGTAAAAACCAAAAGAAATAGAGAGGAGTGGGGGATTGGAGGGGGAGAGGAGGAAGGGGTATTAACACTATTGCTTTCAATCCCAAGTGTGCACACTATTGGCTCCCTATAAAGGGAAAAAAAGCCAGAAGAAAAAGGCCAACAACCAAAATACAAAAATCCAGCATGAAAGTCTGACCTGAATTTGATGGTTCAGGCTGTTACCTGAGTGAGTCTGCTGGTCTGTTCAGGTAGGAATGCCATAAGTGCATTGGTTTCAATCCTATCGTCCAAAATTGATGAACGGTTGTCGGTAAAAGATATATCGAGTCCACGAGCCCCGAGGGAACACTTTCCTCCACCTTTACTTCTCTCCGGTAAGGTGCACCCAAACTGTTGGAGTGAGGGTATGGTGGCTCCCAGGGTTCACCCAGTGGTTGATGCTTATCGGTATTCACCAAATCCTTTGCGTTTCGTGAGTCTTGTGCTCACTTCCTCAGGGAATGATAGTAAGTACCGAGCATGGGACATAGTTTCTTTTTATAGATCTAGCCTCTGATTCCACCTGTGGGAATATCATTATAGAGTCCACCTGTGGAAATATCCTGCAATCAATCTATAGTCCTTGCTTTTTAATTATTTATTTTTATTCATTTATTATTTTTTATTGCACTTCATTATGTATTTGTAGCAATAACAGTTTTTCTGCAAAATCTTTTTCTCTAATCATTAGCATTTAGATACTTTATGACTTACATGGATATTGTTTTACTGTTGCAAGAAGCAAAGTATCAAAAATCGAGGAAGTGTAACCCATATAACTACAATTGGAAATGTGCCAAAACATACAGGGTGCTTAAACTTGTACAATATATTATTGCTTGTTTTTTTTAATCTTTTTATTTTTATCTTTATTTATTTTGTATCTCTTTATTTCTTTTTCCGGTAATGCATGTATACACAGGATTGACAGAAGAGAATAGAAACTACATTGTCAACACAGGGTGATACAGTGTGTACAAGTGTCCAGTAAAAAGGTTAAGTCATAAAAACGTACATCATGCACCAGTAGATTGATATACAATTTATGCAGCATGTAATAACATTCTTAACTAGTAGGTGTTTATCTTATTGGGTTACATATGGCCAGGTCTTCGAACTATCTACCACCTTAAGCTGGCCTGGTCACTCACAAAATAATAATGTAACGCTATACTTGTATATTAGATCTTTTTCCTTATAACATCTTATAGGATGCCGGATTTTCTGGAGTATTTCCCAGCTCAAGACTGGACTAGAAGAATTTAGGGAGAGTTAGGTAAAGTAAGAAAGGAAGAAGAAAAGGCGAGATAGGAAAAGGTGAACTACCAATGTAGGGTATGGGAGTAGAGGTGGTGATGTTGCTATCACATTGTATGGATTTGTATCAGGTAAGCAGGGAAGGGAGGGAGAGGGATCTATAGTCTGCCCCTAGACACGTTGTATTATAGGTCTACTGTTGATGGGTCTGCATTAGTGGATTCATCTTGGCACCCCACCCATTCTTCCCATCCTTCCCATGCAGCTATTTTTATGTTAGACCTGTTAGATCTCACATGGGACATCTTTTCGTATCTACCATTGATAGATACTTGTTGTACAACTTCTCCTCTGCTGGGAGCTGTGGAGGACTTCCCACCTCTTGCTATCAATAAGTTTGCTGCTACCAGTATATGGAAAATTAAGATCCCTTGTTGCTTTGTGAGATCATTTGGAAACATAAACAGAAGAAAGTGTTCGACGGACATCGCAGTTGGTTTTTTGATGACTTCTGAGATCAAGGTTGCTATTATCTACCAAAAGGGTTTGATCACTAAGCACTCCCACCAAATATGCATCATGGATCCTTACTCTGTGGCGCATCTCCAGCATCTGTCAGATGCAATTGGAGCTAACATGTGAGCTAAGCATGCTATCTGATTGCCATCTTTCTTATTAGTGTGACATGAGAAGTACACTTAGTATACGGTTGATGTATCTTAAAGGCTTTCGACCAGGTGGTAGCAGAAATCTCATGCCCCAAGTCTCTTTCCCACTCCTTCATGTACTTGGCTAAGGGGTGACTAATGTCCCATATAATCGTGTCATAACAGACTGATATAACTTTCTTTTTTGGTATAGTGCCTGTGCACATTTTCTCTCTGACAGATCTGGCGTCATGGACAGGGCAGAGGACCGTGTCTGTTTGACTTTCCTTAATAGGGACTGTAATTGTAGATATAGCAAATATCCCATGTGGGGCGAGCCACGTGTTGACATGAGGTGGGAATAGGGTATCAGTTTGTTTCCGCTCCAGATCCCTGAGTGGCGGGTGGGGGCCCTAAAGTAAAATAATGGGGG
This sequence comes from Pelobates cultripes, assembly GCA_933207985.1. Classification (NCBI taxonomy): domain Eukaryota; kingdom Metazoa; phylum Chordata; class Amphibia; order Anura; family Pelobatidae; genus Pelobates; species Pelobates cultripes. Next base: position 22,932 of record CAKOES020000501.1, read on the forward strand.
GGACCTATTGTCCTCCCCCCAGCCCCCACCCCTTAGCGGCGGGGGGTTGCCCTAAATACAAATAAGGGGGGGGACCTATTGTCTTCCCCCTGGACCCCACCCCTGATCAGCGGGTGGGGGCCCTAAATTCGAATAAGCAGGGGGGACATAATGTCCTCCCCCATGGCCCCCACCCCTGAGCGGCGGGTGGTGGCCCTAAATAAAAATTGGGGGGGACCTAATGTCCTCCCCCTTGGCCCCCACCCCTGAGCAGTGGGTGGGGGCCCTAAATACCAATAGGGGGGACCTATTGTCCTCCTCCTGACCCCCACCGCTGAGCGGTGGGTGGGGGCCCTAAATATAAAATTAACCCCCCTCCCTCAGGTGACTAGGGGTCCCCAAATCCCTAGTTACCCTCATCCCCCAAAAAAATAACCCATACCTACCCCCTCACCCTAAAAATAATGAGAGGGGACCATTAGCCAAGTACCTGTAAAAAAAATAAATAAAATAAAACTTACCATTCGATGTTTTCTTTCTTTTAAAATCTTATTTTTTCAGCCCCAAAAAAGGGCAAATAAAAATCCATGATAACTGACGCACTTTAAAAAAAAAAAAAAAAAAACGAGCGCAAAAAAAAAATCCATCTTCACCCATGGAGGGCTCCGCGCAGAGTGGGCTTTATAAGCCTTCCCCCACCCTGCAATTAGGCTCAGAGCCCTCTGATTGGTGGGTTTAAGCCATCCAATCAGAGTGCTCTGACAGGTAAATGAAGAGACTGACAGGAAAGTCTCTACATTTACCTGTCACAGCACTCTGATTGGTTGGCTTGAAATCCACCAATCAGAGTGTTATGAGTCAAATTACACAGCATGGGAAAGTTCCAAAGAACTTTCCCACGCTGTGTAAAATGACACAGAGCACTCTGAGCATATTAGGTCCCGCCCTTATTCTAATTTAGGGCCCCCACTCACCGCTCAGGGGTGGAGGCCAGGGGGGAGGACAATAGGTCTCCCACCTTATTGGTATTTAGGGCCCCCACCCGCCGCTCAGGGGTGGGGGACGTGGGGGAGGACAATAGGTCCCCCCTATTATTTTACTTTAGGACCCCCACCCGCCGCTCAGGGGTGGGGGCCTGTGTGGGGCAATAGGTCCCCCCCTTTAGATTAAAAGCCCTCACTCACACGTCATGAGTGGGGGCTCAGGAGGGGGCCCCTTTAAATATTTTTTTTTTAACAGTGAGCAGCCACAGGCTGCTCACGGTTTAATAGACATGCCCCTACATAGAGGCTGGGTCACATGCTGCACTGGTCAATCACAGCCATGCCATTAGTAGGCATGGCTGTGATGGCTTCTATGGTCACACGAGTCAAATGCTTGTTGATTGGCTGCCCTGCAGCTTTTCAAAACACGCCATTAAATCGCCGAACACTGAACTCAAACCTGATCTGTTACTGAAATGTCCGGGCTCGGGTTCGGGGTCAAAAAATCGTAATGTTCAGTATGAACTTGAACTTTACAGTTCGGGTTCACTCAACTCTAGTCGTGAGGGAACTGTTTATTAAACAGGCATCACTTACTAAATTGGTGGAATGGGAAGAAAAACTACAAAAAAAAATCGTAATATTCGGTACGAACCCGAACTTTACAGTTCGCGTTCGCTCAACTCTACCCACAAGGGGAATCAATGGCTAGATCTATAAAAATAAGTATGTCCCATACTTGGTACTTACTATCATTCCCTGAGGAAGTGAGCACAAGTCTCACGAAACGCGTAGGATTTGTGAATGGCGATAAACATTGACCACTGGGTGTATCAGCCCAAACATCAAATTCAGGTTGGACTTGCATTTTTGCATTTTGGTTCTTGGCTTTTTTTCTTCTTCTGGTTCTTTTTTCCTTTATAGGGAGCCGATAGCGTCTGCACTATATTTTTTTCTTTGTGTTTTCCATATATCGTATTGGCATATACCCCCCCATGTAATCTGCACTATACCCCCCATGTAATGTATACTATATAAGCCAATTGCATGTTTTTTTATTACTATTTGTTTTAAGTGCTTCACTATATATATATATATATATATAAATATATATATATATATATATATATATATATATAAAAAAAACAGAAAGATTCCTTGCACTCACGTAATCCTTGGTATTGCCGGGTGCATGAGCCAGCTGACAATGTGAATATAGTAACCAAAAAGATGATAGCTGCACTCCACGGTCGTCTTATGTTAAAAATACAAAATGCTTTATTGAATATACATTTTAAAAGATCGCTGTTTCAGCTCCATTCTGGGCTTTCTTCAGGATCAGAAAACAAAAAATGTTTTTTCTGATCCTGAAGAAAGCCCATAATGGGGCTGAAATGTCGATCTTTTTAAATGTATATTCAATAAAGCATTTTGTATTTTTAACATAAGAAGACCGTGGAGTGCAGCTGTCATCTTTTTGGTTACTATATATTTATTTGCATATAGACCTAAAAAACCCTTTATAACACTATTTCACTTTTAGTTAAAAAAAAAAAAATAATTTATTATAATGAACATACTTTTGTATGTAAACTAATGTTTCATGCATTTAATTACTACCAATGAGCTTGATTTTGGCATTGCTAGTGTCGCACCAAAATTTATACCAAACTGCTGTTCACTACTTGTGTCTCTACCACCACCTTAAGAAATATGCTCCTATTAAGAGTAAAATGTCAAACTAATGCAAAGAGACTAAGATACCAGTTGTTTTTCATTACTTGGCATATGGTAGATTTGTCTGGAATAAGGATGGCTACAATTTCTGGAAATAACCTACAATTATCTGGACTGTGCACGGACTTTAGTAGATGCACAGAAACATCATTAATGCATTTTCTAAAGTCATTTAGAAATGAGAAAAATAATGTACAGCATATATGCCAATGTATAACTTTTTGAAAGGTTTGCCCCATCAATGCCAGCAAAATGAATGGAAATGATCCATATATTTACAATGCAACAACAATAACTCTGTTTAAAAACAACTGTACCGAGCACTATTTTTCTGTACTATAGTAGAACATCAGGTTCTTGAAAAATACACAGAAATAATCTAATGCTTAATGCTGATGTGTGTAAAA
>CAKOES020000502.1:0-15074 GCA_933207985.1 Pelobates cultripes
GCATTTGCTTATTGATACAGATCAAGTAGTAATATCCTGCCTATCAGTTGACTTTGGGGGGTTCTTTGCTTTTCCTCGAATTAAGAAGGATTTCAACTGCATACGTGAAAACTGTGAGGTTGGTAGAAGACTATGAGTGGCCATTAAGAAAGGGGAGTCCACTAATCTACCCTGGGAGTGGAGGAGGCACAAATGGGTCAATTTCTTGTCATGCCATGCTCTAGCGTGGAAAGTGGGGATGCAATACGGGAGGGCTAGGGTGGGAGTCGCTAAAGAGATGTGTTTCAAGGTGCTTAATTTGGACCCATGCATGTCCCATATGTGTATGCTTAGTGCTATTTGTGCTGGTACTGATTTCAATGATGGTCTCAGTGCTTTAGGTAGCCACATGATGCTGGGGAAATCAAATGGTTGCAGTAATTCTCATTCCATCGCCACCCATTGGGGTATAGGTCTGTCTAGAAAGTGTGGTAAGATGGAGGCTAATATTGAAGCATAGTAATAAGTTCAAACATCTGGGACTGCCAAGCCTCCTGCTTTAGTCTGTGCTTGCAACAGTTTCCTTGTGACTCTAGACCTATTGCCTGCCCATATGAAACTTGTTATTTCATTTTGGACATTTTTGATGAAGGACTATAGGGACTTGGCAGTACTGACATCTTAAGTGCAACAATTCTCTCGAACCACGTTAGGTAGTGGGACCCACTGATTAAGAATTATTTTGCATTCATTCCAGACCCTGCATAACTTGGGCAGTTGGGGCAAAGTACAAGGCAAAGAATTGTTGAATTACCTGTGGAGGGAACCCATATTTGAGCAACGTCTGTCTCAGGAAGGTCAAACCGAGGTGGTCAAATGATTTTTCAGCATCTACAGACAAGAAAAGCCCGCCGCAGCTGGCCCCCCGAAGCTGCTCAAGTATCATTGATAGTTTGCAAGTATTATCAATACCCTGTCTCCCCAGGACAAACCCTGTCTGGTTACCTTTTATTATGGATGGTAGTATAGAGCTAAATCTATTAGCTAGTATTTTGGCGTATATTTTTACGTCCGTATTAAGTAAGGAGATGGGGACGAAAGTATTTGTAGACATTGGGAGGTTTGTCAAATTTTGGGCTATTGACAATTGTAGCGTGTAGCATCTCAGGTGGAAGGTTGCCAGAAGCAGTAGCCTCTTGGTACACTTTTAGAAAGTGGGGGGCTAGAACTTTTGCCAGGGGTAGCCCCTTGATAGCGGTCAAGACCTCATTAATAGATATGTGCTGTAGCAGCTCCCTGATATGGGATGGTGTCATTTGAGGGAGATGTATTTTTGACAGATAGTCGGATATTTTCTCTGCATCAGAACTGTCACGGCAAGGGTGTATAATTTATTTGACCCATGGGTAGAGGACAAATGGCAGAGAGAAATTGCTCTTTTAATCAAAAGGGGCTTCTGCAAGGTGTGAAAAGGATTGCCCTTTTGATCTATTAAAGGCCCTGCAAGGTGAGACATTTTACACTTGAGCCGCTTACATGTCTAGTTTAAATGACTGACTTTGACCATATGGCCTGAAACTCTCAATTGATAGGTGAATCCTTTGATATGGTAATGGTATTGGTTTCATACCAAGACCCTTGTGTTCCAGTATCATATCTAAGAGAAACATTAATACTTACCCACAGCTTAATAATTAAGCCAAATTTTTTATATATTTGTAATGGGACAAGACCAATCCTTATTTTAAGACTAACCCTGAGTTGCACAACTTAAACTGTGTGGCAGGAATTGTGATCTCAGTCCTATTGAATCGCGAGTGGGGCATGTGACATGTCTATTGGATGGGAAAATAATAACAAATTTGTAGATGCAATTATTATTTCTGTGGCAGGTACATAAGAGAAGATAGAGAAGATAGAGCCAAATGTTTCCATTTTGATTGATGTTGGTCTGGAACAAAGGAGGTGGTCACATATTACTTCTATATGTATGCCTTAACTCCATCCCTGGGCAAGACCTGATAATCCACAAGGTATATATCCAATGATTTGGAGGGGTGAGGGTGTACTTGCTTGGGGCCAAGATCTAATTTTGAGTGAGTCACCATCCTTCCTTGCCAGAGACCCCCTGGGCAGAAGTTTACTTTGAAAACCTAAGTGAGTAATTATTTACTGTTTATTTTATCCTTTTTGTTTTTATCTGTTGTTGGTGTAAATAATTTGTTTTTCATCTATATTTTGTATGCACTGTGACTATTTTGTGCTCAGATTAAACATGTATTTATTAAGTTCTGCCTTTGTCTGGTTAAGAATCACGTTACCTGAAGAAACTAGTTAGTATTTTTACAATTCCTTAAATATTGTGCTAAGTTGTATTTGGTTGGCTTTTATTATTAAGTTTAACTGAGGGGACCAAGGCACCCCATTTATGAATTGTCTTGGTGGTGGCAGTGTTAAAATAGTAATAGTTATATTATTATGTTTAAGTGTGGGTGGTGCTAAGGGGAATTTTGTCATTATTTCTGGTCTAGTGCAGACAAATAGTGAACTTTAACCCTTTCACCACCACAACTACATCACGCACACCCTTGAAGTAAGGTGTGTTCATGACAAGAATTATGTACAGTCTTATCCAATTTTAGATTATAAAGTTTTGCGTAGTAGTTCGCAAATTCTTGGCAAATGTCATTTGGGTTTATCATTTTCGAGCCATCATCCCCCACTATGTGGGCTATTTTGGTTATGGAGTATTTATTATGTAATCTAGTATTTGGTTGCCTTTCCACTATTGTGGTAGGTGTTAGCACGCAATTTATGCAATAAATATTTAGTCTTTTCAGCATTTAGTTCCACTAACCGTGTCTATAGCAGTTTCAGTTTTTTAGCTAGGTTTCAGGTGGGCTGGGCTTTGTTCAGAGAGGACGTTATAGTAATTTGTTTATGGCATTCTAGTGCGCTAGTGTTGTGTTGTCTTTTAAGATAAGATGAGCGTTGGATAAACAAACTCCTGATGACAGCTTTGTGTGCCGACCATACTGCAAAGTCAAGCACTCCGTTATTAGTATTAATAGTGAAATATTCTTGCAGTTCTGTTTTAATAGTGTATGCGAAGACGGGGGCCAAAAGTAAGAAGTCATTAAGACACCATGTTCCCCTAACTTTTAACTGGAATGTGTCAAATAATTTATTTTCTATTTTATTTTTTTTGTACGTTGTTTTATTTATTGTGGTTTTGTTTGTTTGTTTGTTTTTATATATTTTGATTAATGAACATCTAACTAACAACTGCAGTGTGCATGTGACCCTTGGGAGAAAAGGGTGAGCCAGGGAGGTAAGTACAGCTAAGTGCCTTGGATCTAGAGGCAATTTAACTAGAATAATGTCACACATAGCATATGGAGTTAGAACAGGAGCTCCATTAAGCTCGGTTACTCTCTAAACACAGTGTAGTAACTAAGAGTAAAAACTCAGTACAAACACAATATTCCATCATAGAAGGGTACCCAGCTTAATCGGGGACAATCATTACATGTTCTGAGAACAGTAGGGACATCTCAGGTCTCAGGTAAGTGTCCACTCTGGGGACATCCGGGGAACCTTAGCAGGTTTCTCTTGTATGACATCTGGTGTTGGCAGACCCCAGTTCTTGAGTCTCATGATACCAGCCTCAAGGGTTGCCACGCCGTGAGTGATATCCTTGTAGTGGATTAAAAGTTTAGCCAGATTTCCCCATCTATAATTGATTCCTTGAGCCCGCAGTGTAGTCGTGAGCGGGGACATGCTCTTCCAAAATTGGAGTCTCGTCAGAGAGATCTATGAAGATTTTAACACCGTCAGGGGTCTTTCATCTGGCACCGAGTCTGGGGAGGCTGGGGGTGAGAGTGAGCCTTCTCTGGAACAGAGCTCGCCGCCATCTTTTGGAGGGTTTCAGCCCTCCCGCACTTTCATTGTAGAGGTCCTAGCCAGGAAAAAGGACGTAGTGAGACTTCTCCTCGTATTTTACCATTATAAGTGCTTTGCAGACCGAATATTTTAAGCTTCTAGACACCTGAAACTCGGGAGCTTTCCATGGATGCCAGGCCACTCCCCCTGATGACTATATTGATGTTTTTGAATATATCCTTGGTGTATCTTTGCACATCAAACATAAGGAATTAAAACAATAAATAAATACAATGCACTTGCTGCGCATGTGCATCAGGTTCCCAATATAAGGGGTATTTGATTGGACCATCCCAGAGGAGGTAATACTTCCTCACTCCACTCAATGATGTTGTGGAATGCGAAGAGGTGGGTAAGTTAGTTATTATTTATATTCGCGCATTGTTTTAACCACTGTCTTCTTGATAAAGGTTCAGATAGGATAGAGAGAAGGAGGAAGAGAGAGAAACATATGAAAGCATTATATTTTATAGGTAGAACATATATTAATAAGCACACTTGTTTCTTATTCTGTGTCTCCTTGAGTTATAGCCCTGACATTAATTTTGAAAACAGATTTGGAAAATCAATAACCTTTATTTGTTTGTCTCTGTGGCCATCAATAAAAAAAACAACAAGTGATTTGTATGTAAGAGGGAAAGCATGTTTCGTAAACTGGTAGTATATCATTACAAATACACATCACTTTAACATATGCAAGCCATATATTTCTTATGTTTTAGAGGGACACACTAACATTAGGAATACAAACCTGCTGTAGTCTTTATATGTCTAGTTACTTTTAGGCACCCACCCCCAGTGTGCACTGTAGTGCGCCTCCTCACATGAAGTTCCTGGAGGCATGCTCTAAGATGATGGTCCAATCCAATGCTCCTTGTGGACCATAAGTGGATGCACTACACTTGCTGCGATCCACCAAAGATTCTCTTGGCATAGAGAATCACTGAATGCAACAATGGTTTATGACAAGCATGAAGTCATGGTACCAATGTATCAGAGGCCTTGGAGGCATGGCTTGAAGCCGCACTTCCAAACCTTCTATTTATTAATAAAATATCAATTTGGAGGCTAGGACAGAGGATGAACTACTGTAGGCACTACTGTAGGTGAAGTTGTTATAATGAGTACAGTGTTCCTTTAAGAAAGGTAAACTTTACCAAATACTTAATCAGATACTGCATTTCATTTTAGTGTTAATTTTCATGTATCACAGAGAGCTGTAGGGATGCTAGAAGTTTTAGGTGTCACAAACGCATCCTGGTTGTAGTGGGGAAAGGGTTAAGCTTCACTATTTCTGCACTAGACCGGAAATAATGATAAAAATCCCCCTTAACACCACCCATACTTAACCATAATAATATAAATATTACTATTTTAACGCTGCCACCACCAAGACAATTTATAAATAGGGTGTCTTGATCCCCCAGATAACGTAATAATAAAACCCCACTAAATACAACTTAGCACAATATTTAAGCAATTGAAAAACACAAATTAGTTAGTCTCTTCAGGTAACGTGATTCTTTACCAGACAAATTGTCACAGTGCATACAAAAAATAGATGATAAACAAATTATTTACACCAACAACAGATAAAAAACAAAAAGGATAAAATAACATTTTAACAGTCCTAATCACTTACACAGGTCTTCAAAGTAAAACTTCTGCCCAATGGGTCTCTGGCAAGGAACATAGTGACTCACTCAAAATTAGGTTTTGGCCCCAAGCAAGTACAATACACATTTCAATATCATTGGATATACATTTGCAAGAAAAAGTATGTGAACCTTTTGGAATGATATGGATTTCTGCACAAATTGGTCATAAAATGTGATCTGATCATCATCTAAGTCACAACAATAGACAATCACAGTCTGCTTAAACTAATAACACACAAAGAATGAAATGTTGCCATGTTTTTATTGAACACACCATGTAAACATTCACAGTGCAGGTGGAAAAAGTATGTGAACCCTTGGATTTAATAACTGGTTGAACCTCCTTTGGCAGCAATAACTTCAACCAAACGTTTCCTGTAGTTGCAGATCAGATGTGCACAACGGTCAGGAGTAATTCTTGACCATTCCTCTTTACAGAACTGTTTCATTTCAGCAATATTCTTGGGATGTCTGGTGTGAATCGCTTTCTTGAGGTCATGCCACAGCATCTCAATCGGGTTGAGGTCAGGACTCTGACTGGGCCACTTCAGAAGGCGTATTTTCTTCTGTTTAAGCCATTCTGTTGTTTATTTACTTCTATGCTTTGGGTCATTGTCCTGTTGCAACACCCATCTTCTGTTGAGCTTCAGCTGGTAGACAGATGGCCTTAAGTTCTCCTGCAAAATGTCTTGATAAACTTGGGAATTCATTTTTCCTTCGATGATAGCAATCCGTCCAGGCCCTGACGCAGCAAAGCAGCCCCAAACCATGATGCCCCCACCACCATACTTCACAGCTGGGATGAGGTTTTGATGTTGGTGTGCTGCCTTTTTTTCGCCACACATAGTGTTGTGTGTTTCTTCCAAACAACTCAACTTTGGTTTCATCTGTCCACAGAATATTTTGCCAGTACTGCTGTGGAACATCCAGGTGCTCTTGTGCAAACTGTAAACGTGCAGCAATGTTTTGTTTGGACAGCAGTGGCTTCCTCTGTGGCATCCTCCCATGAAATCATTCTTGTTTAGTGTTTTATGTATTGTAGATTCGCTAACAGGGATGTTAGCATTTGCCAGTGACTTTTGTAAGTCTTTAGCTGACACTCTACGATTCTTCTTCACCTGATTGAGCAGTCTGCGCTGTGCTCTTGCAGTCATCTTTACAGCACGGCCACTCCTAGGGAGAGTAGCAGCAGTGCTGAACTTTCTCCATTTATAGACAATTTGTCTTACCGTGGACTGATGAACAGCAAGACTTTTGGAGATACTTTTATAACCCTTTCCAGCTTTATGCAAGTCAACAATTCTTAATCGTAGGTCTTCTGAGAGCTCTTTTGTGCGAGGCATCATTCACATCAGGCAATGCTTCTTGTGAAAAGCAAACCCAGAACTGGTGTGTGTTTTTTATAGGGCAGGGCAGCTGTAACCAACACCTCCAATCTCATCTCATTGATTGGACTCCAGTTGGCTGACATCTCACTCCAATTAGCTCTTGGAGATGTCATTAGTCTAGGGGTTCACATACTTTTTCCACCTGCACTGTGAATGTTTACATGGTGTGTTCAATAAAAACATGGCAACATTTCTTTCTTTGTGTGTTATTAGTTTAAGCAGACTGTGATTGTCTATTGTTGTGACTTAGATGATGATCAGATCACATTTTATGACCAATTTGTGCAGAAATCCATATAATTCCAAAGGGTTCACATACTTTTTCTTGCAACTGTATACCCTGTGGATTACCAAGCCTGGCCCAGAGGTGGAGATAAGGTGTACCTACAGAACCAATAAGTGACCACCCCCTTGTGTTCCAGACCAGCATCAATCCAAAAAGAAACATTTGGCTCTATTTCCTTTTTTGTACTTGCCACATAAATAATAATTGTGTCTATGAATTTGTTACCATTTTTCCATTCCATAGATATGTCAGAGGTACTTAAAGATATTATGCAAAGGCAGCACACACTGTGTTTAGGGACCCCTCTATGTCCCAACAAAGCAAAATATCATTAAAAGATACAGGAAAACAGGTTGCGCTTAGATAAAACAACAAAGAATATGGAACAGAACAGATATAAAAGTAACAGATAAACCATTTAACCATCCAGATAGATCAGCTCCTGAGGATTGCACCCCTATTTTATCCTGCTACTTTAGTGAGACTTTATTTCTAACTATTCACTCTATTGATGCAGCCATAACTGTTTTTGTACTATCACCTAGACTTTTTGGTCTGTTTCTTATTGTTACTAGACTTTGGCGCAACCCTTCCCTCTTTTTTATTATTCATCCTGTTTTATTAAGGGTCTTGTTATCTAGTGCTTACTCTCTCTCTTTTTATTGATAGTGTAGTATGTAACACAAAGAGTGAAAAATGTACAACATAATTGTTAAGTGCCGACTCACTTTTACTAGAGCAATCATGCAAGCTCCAGTAGTAACAGCTAGTAGTGTTTGGTGCAACCCTTACCTCCTTTTTATTATTCATCCTGTTTTATTAAGGGTCTTTGTTATCTAGTGCTTATTCTCTCTCTTTTTATTGATAGTGTAGTATGTAACACAAAGAGTGAAAAATGTACAACATAATTGTTAAGTGCCGACTCACATTTACTAGAGCAATCATGCAAGCTCCAGTAGTAACAGCTTGTAGTGTTACAATCCCCGCCAGTGTTACAATCCCCACCAGTGATATGAATGAAAGTATGATCTCTCCTATGGGTCACAGTGAAATAAGTAAAGATAAAAAACATTGTTTGTGCAATATTGTTAACATAAAGTGACTAAATTGCTTAAAATAGGAATTGCATTTACAAGCATGGAGCTTTTACTAAAGCTTAAATTTCCAGATATAAGGCAGTACTATCCACGCCTACAGATATAACTGGTTCACAGATTCTTCAACATTGACTTTTTGGAGCAGTACAATTCTTCTATTTTGGCAACTTTGTTGGTACATTCCCCTCCGAGGATCATATGGTAGACATTCCAATTTGTTGTGCTTCAGTGTAATCGAGGAACAGATGAAGTTTAAAAAAATAAGTAAAATAAAAAAAATATTAAATCTAAAAAAAACTGATTCAAATGTTACATTAACTACATTAGTTTATTGAAAATAGGTTAAATATAGAGCAAAAATAATCCACAACATGTGTCACCAACAATAAATTGCTTTATCAAGTGGGACCACTTAATAAAGTCCTTTATATCTGATGAAACGCGTTGTGGATTATTTTTGTTTTATTTTTAACCTTATGAAATAGGAGCAGAGCTAGGTAATTACATAGGTACACTATAGCATGTGGAATGCAGTTTTCTGTTCCTAACTCTATCGTGCTCCATTAAATATGAACCTTGCTTTAATATATATATAGATATGTATAAAAGCAAAGTTTTGTTTTGCTCGTCATTAAAATTTCATTTTAAAATGCAAATGTATTACAGTGTCAATGTATGTGTGTTCGTATACCACTAAATATAATAACCAGACACACACACACAATATATATGTACCAGGCTTTTCACAGTTGTCAGGACTTAACTGCCTGAATCCTATTGCGAGAAAACCTACTACACATCTGTTTATTATAATGAAAAAGTCCCCATTTATAATAAAAAAAAATGCGCAGCTAGAATTTGTTGTCTGCATTTATTAGTGTTTATGTTGCTGTATATTATATAATAGTTTAATGTACTGTAAGTGACTTTTTAATTTCAGAAAAGCATTGTTTCCCATACAAAAGGAGAAATGATTATAGTGATAAATTCTTCCTTCTACAATAAGCACTATATAAAATATAATTCTGACTCCAGAAAGGCCAAATGGTACAGGTCAGGAAGAGAAATTATCCACAAAATCATGTAATTCTACAGTCTTCATTGTTCACTTTGTAAAATTATAACAAAATGACTCTAGTCACAGACGCTATTGAAGGTGTTATAGACTATAATTAAATAATTTTCAGATTTTTTCAAATTGAGAATGTTATTTCAAGTAAACAGTTATACACTCATGAATGCAAACATATAGGACTACATAAACAAGACAAAATGTCGCATTTAAAGATAAACATTAAAAAAAAAATGTCACTGCTTTTTTATCACAAGCCACAAACGCCATTTAAGAACATTGCTGGCACTGTTTTTGTCTTATATAACATACCGTGTTTGATTATTTGTATTTTTTTGTATGCAGTCCTTTAACAAAATCTATAGTTTACTGGGTCATATTAAAATTTTATTTATGCATAGGTTTTGCTTACTTCATCAAACATTTTTATTTAATTATATCCAAAACAAAAGTTCTATTATTGCATAGATGCAACCCAATAAATGTTCGCATGAATACAGAAGACAGTCAGTTATACACATTATCACTTCATTTCGTAACCAAGTCTTGACGTTCCATTTTTTTCTATCTTGTGAACGGGTCTGGCTGTCTGAGCTCATTGATTACAGATCACTATTAATAAGGAGCATTTGTAATGCAGTCATGGTGATACAATCTCTACAAGCCAGTTCATGATGGCCCTTCAGTCTCTACAATTAAGTCGTCCAGCAGGCATGCCCCCTGTTGCAGCTGCTCTGTCAATCTCATTTTGTAGTACAAATGAGCTTAGGCCCAATGTTTGACATGGGGTTTTAACACCAAAGAAGGCAATTCTGCTACTTCAAATGAGCCTAATTGGCTGTGCGCTCAGGCGTTAACTCAAGCTGCTTCAGTCTATCAGAGAAAGATTTTTAACCAATTGGACAGTGTGCTAGAAAAAAAAAGAAGCCACCAGAATTCACCGTGAGGTGTATGGAGGAAAAATATTTATAATAATAAGTACCCTTAAAAAATATTCACAGAGCCAGCCACCTGTCAATCATGCACGGCAACAGTCTACATGAAAAAAGGAAAAACATTAAAAAAAATGCACATGAAGGAAATCACAACTTGAATTTTTAGAGAAGATCAATGTAATATTATGAATACGGTATCATTAATTGTAATAAAATATCTAATTTCAATATTTTCTTGCTGTTTAACAGGTAATAGAATTATAATATAGAAGTGATCAGAAGTGTTAAGCATAAATAAGGTATATCAGTGTCCTAGCTACGAAATATGGGTTCAATTAATTTTAGCAACCAAAAAATGTATTTATTTAGTGTATTTTGTTTTAACTAAAATGTAACATTATCTGGTATTTTTAGATTTATAGAATGTGCTGGTCGACAGAAAAGAGTAAGAGCGCTCATCAAAGCATGGGAATTATTTTTTGCTAATAATTTGTTATGTGCTGACAGAGGAAATGTAAAAAAACATGATATGAAGTGTTTCCCAAAAAAAATGATCTGTGTTCCAAATGCAACAGTCTCCATATCTTGTGATTCTCAGTAGAATTACAATAATGCATTTGGGGATTATATGTGTTCTAAAATTTGGGATCAACAGTAGAAACTCAACATAAAATCAGAAATTTTATCAATATGCACACCAAACAAATAGTATATATGATTTCAATAAGAAAACATGTAAAACAAATGTTAGTTATCATACAATAAATAAAATTACAGTGTGTGACTGTGATGATTGTCCAATATGAGAGATTTATGTGTTTTATTTATTAAAGGCATTCTCTCAGGACCAAAACACCTTTACCTTAATGAACACGAGTGTATAAATCATGCCCCTGCAGTCTCACTGCTCAATTCAATGACATTTATAAGTTAAATTGCTTTTGTTTCTGTTGCAACCCATGTCACATCTCCCCTAGCTTTTGCTAATGGAGCCTGGATGAAAATAAATTATTTCCTTTTAAATCACATCTTACAGCACAGTGTGTTTATTTTAGAAGTAGGGGATCTTTAGCAGTAACACATTGCCCCATCAGTTTCCAACATGACTGCTCCACCAGTAGCATATTGCCAAATGACTTTTTTAAACATAGGTCTCTAAAGCTTTGTACACTAAAGTGATAACTGTCAAGAATTTAAAGTGAATTTCAAATTTAAGGCCAAAAGAACCGAATTGGGAAAATTATCCTATTCATCTATGCTTCCTGTTACCTGTTGTTACTGTGGCCTTGAATTTAAAATTTCAATTTCCTGCCAATTCTCACTTTAGTGAGTAAACCTAATAGTGTCATCAAAAGCAGAGAGAAAATGTACAACCATGTCAAATACAAGATGCCTGCATCATTCTGAGAATACGAGATTGCAAAGAGCACTTTGAAATTAATATTTGATTAGAACAAAGATAATATATTTCAATATTTCACCATAAATAAATATATTAATCTAAAGTTCACCAATAAATTCTGTAAGAACTGAACTGCTCTATGAATATTAAGAAGTAGGGAGACAAAGAAAGTTCATATGGCTGTGCACTTTAGTTTATGCATGTAAGTGATAGCAACAGAGCCAGGCCATTCCCAAGACATTGTGCTGCCTGGGTCCAAGGATAATATGCTGCTTGCCCCTGAGCCCCACACCAAAAGCACGCCACGCCAACATCCATCATGTTATGCAGTGTGTGTAGTAAATGCAATGGCTGTTTGTGTAGTGGACACAGTGTGTAGTGTATGCAGTGTGTGTAGTGAATGCATTATGTGTGTCTGTAGTGGATGCAGTGTATGTGTGTCAAGGATGCTGTCTGTTTTTGTGTCATGGATGTAGTGTGTATTGTATGCAATGTGTGTGTTGACTACATTGTCTGTGTGTGTGGAAGTGGATGCAGTGTCTGTGTTTTGTGTAGTGTGTATAGTGCATGCAGTGTTTGTGTGATGGATGCAGTGTCTGTGTAGTGAATGCAGTGCATGTGTAGTGGAAGTAGTGTCTGCGTATGTAGTAGTGTCTGTGTAGTGTTGGATAAGTGCTGGAGGGGTGAGCAGTTTAAATTAAATCAGGCTTAACCCCCTCTCCCTGCCTCTTAACTGTGGGCTGGAAGGGGGGGCATAGTGTGTAGGAAGATGACAGTATAGGGGGGCAGCGTGTAGGAAGGTGACAGTTTGGGGAGCAGTGTGTAGGAAGGTGACAGTATGGGGGGCAGTGTGTAGGAAGGATGTGGGGGCAGGCTGTGAGGGAGACAGTCTGGGAGGCAGGCTGTGGGGGTTGACAGTGTGGGAGTGCAGGGTGTGGGATAGCAGGCTGTGGGGGACAGGGTGTGTGGTAGCAGAGTGTGTGGGGCAGGCTTGGGAATGCAGGCATGGGGGGCAGGCTGTGGGAGGGCAGGCTTGGGATAGCATGGTGTAGGGTGTGGGGTGTGGGGGATAGGGTATGGGGCAAGCTTTCGTTAACAGGCTGTTTTGGGGCAGGCTGTGTGGGTCAGGGTGTGGGGGTGCAGGCTGTGTGGGGTGGTTTGTGGGGGCATGGTGTGTGGGGTGTAAGCCGTGGGGCTAGTTTGTGGGATCGTGGTGTGTGGGTGGTTTGTGGGGGCGGTTTGTGGGGGCATGGTATGGAGGGTGGTTTGTGGGGGCATAGTGTGGGGGTGGCTGGTAAGGGGCATGCTGTCGGGGGTTGCTTGTGGGGGCATGGCTGTGGGAGGGCAGGCTTGGGATAGCATGGTGTCGGGTGTGGGGGATAGGGTATGGGGCAAGCTTGGGATAAGAGGCTGTTTGAGGGCAGGCTGTGTGGGTCAGGGTGTGGGGGTGCAGGCTGTGTGGGGTGGTGTGTGGGGTGGTTTGTGGTGGCATGGTGTGGGGGTGGTTTGTGGGGGCATGGTCTGGGGACATTGACATACCCTTTCCTTGGTCGGTTATTATGGCTTTTTATTTGGCCTTTTTTGGGGCTGAAAAAAGATTTTAGAAGAAAGAAGACATCAAATGGTGAGTTTTATTTTTTTTACAGGTACTTAGGTAAAGGTCCCCCCTCATTATTTTTAGGGTGAGGGGGGTAGGTAGGGGTTTATTTTTGGGGAGTGGGTGACTAGGGGTTTGGGGACCCCTAGTCACATAGAGATAACATTTTTATTTAGGGCCCCCACCCGCCGCTCAGGGTTGAGGCAGGGTGGGAGGGACAATTAGGTCCCCCCTGATTAGACTATTTAGGGCCCCCACCCGCCGTTCAGGGGTGGGGGCAGGGCAGGGGGGGGGACATTAGGTCCCTCCTTATTAGTATTTAGGGGCCCCACCCACCTCTCAGGGGTGGGGGCCAGAGGGGAGGACATTAGGTACGCCCCTTATTAGTATTTAGGGCCCCCACCCACCGCTATGGGTTGGGGGCCAGGAGGGAGGACATTAGGTCCCCCCCTTGTTGTGTTAGGGTTTACCAGCCTTTCGGTTGGGCCCAGGGGTTGATAGGGTCCCAACTAGCTTTTACTGTAGGGCCCCCACCCGCCGTTCAGGGGTGGGGGCCAGGGGGAGGACATTAGGTCCCTCCTTATTAGTATTTAGGGGCCCCACCCACCTCTCAGGGGTGGGGGCCAGAGGGGAGGACATTAGGTACGCCCCTTATTAGTATTTAGGGCCCCCACCCACCGCTATGGGTTGGGGGCCAGGAGGGAGGACATTAGGTCCCCCCCTTGTTAGTATTTAGGGCCCCCACCCGCCGCTCAGGGTTGGGCCCAGGGTGGAGGACATTAGGTCCCCCCTTCTTTTACTGTAGGGCCCCCACCCGCCGTTCAGGGGTGGGGGCCAGGGGGGCAATAGGTCCCCCCTTCAGGTTAGAAACGCCTACTCGCACAGCATGGGTGGGGGCTTGGGAGGGGGGACCTTTTTTTTTTTTAATAGACAGTATAGCGAGTAGGGGCATAATTTACTGACAGGGCCGGACTGGCCCACCGGGATACCGGGAAATTTCCTGGTGGGCCGTCGGCACCTGGGGCCGGGCAGCCAGCAAACCCTGCGACCGCAGAGGGAGCTCCTTTGAGGCCGCAGGGTTTGCTGGCTGTTCTTGCGGCCACAGGGGGAGCTGGCTGTTGTGTCTCTGCTCCCCCTCCCCTGCGCGTCGCTTAATGAGACCGGGGCCGGAATATGGCGTCATATTCCGTCTCCCGTCTCACTGTGCGACGCGCAGGGGAGGGGGAGCAGAGACACAACAGCCAGCTCCCCATGTGGCCGCAAGAACAGCCAGCAAACCCTGCGGCCGCCAAAGGAGCTCCCTCTGCAGCCGCCAGCCGCCAGTCCCCACAGGTAGAAATTGTGTATGTGTGTGTGTGTGTTTCATTTGTGTGTGTGTGTCTGTCTGTCTGTCATGGTGTGTGTGTGTCTGTCTGTCATGGTGTGTGTGTGTGTCTGTCTGTGTCAGCAATGTGTGTCTGTGTCATTGTTTGTGTCTCTGTGTCCTGGTGTGTGTGTCACTGTCTGTCATGGTGGGTGTGTGTGTGTGTCTGTGTCATTGTGTGTGTGTCTGTGTCATGGTGTGTGTGTCACTGTCTGTCATGGTGTGTGCATCTGTGTCATGCAATGTGTGTCTGTCATTGTGTGTGTGTGTCTGTGTGTGTCACGGTCTGTGTGTGTCATGGTGTGTGTGTGTGTGTTTGTCTGTGTCATGTAATGTGTGTCTGTCTGTCACGGTG
>CAKOES020000502.1:15174-26003 GCA_933207985.1 Pelobates cultripes
GGGGAGTAAGTGAAGATGGGGGGTGTTAATGAAGGAGTGCGGTGTAAATGAAGGATGGGGGTGTAAATGAAGGATGGGGGGAGTAAGTGAAGATGGGGGGAGTAAGTGAAGATGGGGGGTGTAAGTGATGGGGGGAGTAAGTGAAGATGGGGGGTGTAAATGAAGGAGGGGGGAGAAAGTGAAAGAGGGGGGAGTAAGTGAAGGGAGGGAGTAAGTGAAGGAGGGGGGAGTAACAGAAGGTGGAGGAGGGGGAGTAAGAAGAAGAAGGGGGGTATGAAAAACGGGGGTAAGAAGAACAAGGGTGGAGTAAGAAGAACACAAGGGGGAGGGGGAGAGTAAGAGTGAGGAGAAGGGGAGATGAGGAGAAGGGGGGACTGAGAAGAACACAGGGAGGGTGGGTGGTGAGGAGAACACAGGGAGGGTGGGTGGTGAGGAGAACACAGGGAGAGGGAGGTGAGGAGGACACAGGGGGGAGAGGACACTACGCACATACACACACACAATGCATCCCTACACACAGAAACACAACATGCTTCCCTTACACACAGAGAAACGCACAATGCATCCATTACACACAAACAATGCAACACTTACACACAAAGACAATGCATCCTTTGCACACATACAAAGAAACACATAATGCAAATACTTACACACACACTGCTTTTCTTACATACACACAGAAACACAATGCATCACTAACACACACTCAATGCACACACTTACAGACACACACCTTGCATCCTTTATGCATACAAACACAGATTCACACAATGCATCCCTTACACACAATACATCCCTTATACACAAATACACACTGCTTCCACTACACACAAACACACTGCATCACCTGCACAAACTGGTATCCCTATACACTACATACCATAAGCACACATATTAGATCCTCTACAACAGGGGTTCTCAACCCAGTCCTCAGGACCCGCTACCAGTCCAGGATTTGGGGATTACCTGGGTGTGTCTCAGGTGTTTAGAAAAAGGAAAAAAAACACCTTAGACACACCCAGGTAATCCCTAAACCCTGGACTGGTAGGGGGTCCTGAGGACTAATGTTGAGAACCCCTGCTCTACAATAACACATAACACATCCCCTACACACTCCACTCCCTGTGAGCGAACTCATGGGTGGGTGGAACATATAAGTGGACTTATGAGTGGGCCTTGTGGGCATACTCACCGTCAGGCCCTGGGGCCCAGACCTTGAGCTGTATAAGGGGCCCTCCCAAAAATGGAGCTGCTTCCAATTCTCCCAGAACATTGAATTTTGTGACCACAATTGCAAACAGCTTCCAGAGATCCTGTTCTACACCAGACCAGTGGAGCCAAACTGCAGCCCATCATCATCCTCATTTGGTTGTAAGTAGGCAATCTAGTATATTATTAGTGACACTAATCTATAATTTTCATTACATTAAAGGGACACTATAGTCCCCAGAACGACTGGAGCTTAATGAAGTGGTTCTGGTATCTATAGCCAGTCCCTGCAGGCTTTTTAATGTAAACACACACTGTGGGCAGCACTGGCGTTAGTTCGTATGGCAGCTCATATAGGTGGGGCATTGTGATGTCACATGGGGGGCGGCAAATACAGCTGTTCCCCATGCAGCCACAGGTGCCACTGTGCTGAGAGATTGTGATTACTCTTCACTTCCTCCCAGTTTACAGAGCAGCGCATGGGAGAGAGAGGGGAGGAGGCATGATTTAATCTTACAACAAATCCAGTAAGCAAATCTTTATAAATTTGGGTGGGATCAGATCTGTTTCCACAGTTTATTGGTGTTTACTCTGCTGTCTGTATTAATATTGAGGGATTTCTAAGTAGTAACATCAGTGTGTGTCAGCAGGGCCAGCCATTGGGGTGTGCACGCTGTGCGGTCACGCAGGGTGCCATCACAACAGAGGCGCCCGGCGGACAACACAGCTCACAAGTTGGGGACACCAGCCTATTCAATTTAAACGATTCGCTGGTGGTCCACTGGTGCGCACCAGCAGTAGGTGCAGTCAGATTATAGCCTCTCCCTCATGGTTCCGACGCTCAGTTAGTGAGTCAGAGCACAGGCTCAGAGATTCTCAGCCTGCGCTCTGACAACATTGAAAGTCAGAGCCGTGAAGGAGAGGGTATGGCAAAGAGCTACTGATTAGCATAACATCAATATCCGTTATAAATCCAGGAAAAGGTGGGCACCATTGCACTGATTTGGTGGTGCAATGGGCCTCTTGACTGGTTTTGCCCCCCAGGCCTAAGGCTGCCAGCCCTCCCCTGCCCCCCTTATTAGTATTTAGGGCCCCCACCCACCACTATGGGGTGGGGGCCAGGAGGGAGGACATTAGGTCCCCCCCTTATTAGTATTTAGGGCCCCCACCCGCCGCTCAGGGGTTGGGGCCAGGGTGGAGGACATTAGGTCCCCCCCTTATTTTACTGTAGGGCCCCCACCTGCCGTTCAGGGGTGGGGGGCAGGGGGGCAATAGGTCCCACCTTCAGGTTAGAAACCCCTACTCGCGCAGCATGGGTGGGGGCTTGGGAGGGGGGACCTTTTTTTTTTTTTTTAATAGACATGCCCCTACTCACAGTATAGCGAGTAGGGGCATAATTTACTGATACTAAGTAATCTTTACTTAGTATTAGTAAATTTGGCTGAAAGACCAATTTAGGTCTTTCAGCCTTTTAGTAGATAGCTGCTACTAGATAGATCTACTTATTTATTCCTGTCATTACACTGACTGGCTGAGTAACTTACATTTTATATGAATGTATGTTACTTGATTGTTGTAAGTGTTGCAAATGCTTACAGCTGAATCCTGGCCATGTTTGTATACCTTTTATTTAAAATTGTATACAGTGTAACTTTCTTCATTCTTCCACTGGGTAAATATATTAGTTCCTAGCCAATACTGTGCTTCGGAACTTCGGCACTTCGGCAATTCGACACTTCGGAGCTTCGGCACCTTCGGAACTTAGGCACTTCAGCACTTTGGCAATTCGACACTTCGGAAATTCGGTAGTTTGGGAAATTCAGGACTTCATCCATTCGGCAATTCGGCAATTCATCTATTCGGACATTCGGAAGTACCCGAATGTCCGAATGTCCCGAAATTTGGCCAAATTCACATTCGAACCGAAACGAATTGCACGTCTAATATTAATATAAAAATACACTTATAGTAAAATTACACACGTGTATATATATAATAACTATATGTATTGGGTATATATATTTTAAATAATAAATAAAAATAAATAAAAAAACTGTAAAAATAATTTTAAAAAAATTATATATACATATATGTAATTTTATTCTGACTATTTTGATATTAAAAAAATGAAATTATATATATATATATATATATATATATATATATATATATATATATATATATATATCCCCTTAACGACCGTGGACGTACTATGTACGTCCAGAAAAAAAAAGGTTCTTAAGGACCGCGGACATACCTAGTACGACCGAGGCAAATAGGAGCCCTGGACTTACCTGGACTGGCGATCCATGGTGATCACGGTCGGGGGACTGCCGGAGACCCCAGCAGTTCTCCTGCAGCAGCTCCCGCCACCCCGGCCCTCCAGGGCCATATGATCACCAGGACCACATCGCTGCAATAGGAGTCTAGGAGCTGCCAGCAGGGGCACTGTTTGAGCTGTCAGACAGTCCCCCAGGCTGCTAAAAAGTTTTAAAATAAATAAATAAATATTTTATACATATATATATGTAAAAGATAAAATAATTAAATCATTTTATAATATACTTATATAATGCATATTTGTGATTTCATTATAAGTGTACTTTGAGATATATACACATATATCTCAAAATACACTTATAATAAAATCATATATATGCATTATATATGTATAATATATTATAAAATGCTTTTTTTATAATATATTAAACATATATAGGAAATAAGTGTGTGCGTGTGTATATACACACACACATATTATATACACACATATTATATGTATGTCCTGATTAAAGCTCTGTACAAGAGCTGAAACGTTGACCGTTTGTAACTGTAAGAATAAAGAAGAACTTATCTTTTTTTACCAAATCCTTGAGTGCCGGTATTTCTTTCAATATTTATACTTTTTGTGACCAGAGCACCAGGTATTTATTTTGTTAAGTTGGAGTGCAGGAGCTTTGGATTTATTTATATATATATATATATATATATATATACATATACACACACACATATTATATGTGTGTGTATGTGTGTGTGTGTGTGTGTATATATATATATATATATATATATATAAATGTTTGCACTCCTGGTACCAATACAGTTCTTGCCCGGTGCTGATCCAGCAAAAAGATGCAAATGTTCCAGTAAACGGAAAGCACTCCAGGGACATTCAGATGAAATAAAATATAGCTTTTAATTCAAATTCAAAAACAAAAAATATACATCAACGTTTCGGCTCTCCTTTGGAGCCTTCTTCAGGATGACAAACATAACATTTACTAACAAAACAGTGCCTACATATATACATAGAAAAATTATGTGCTTACCATTCCCATGTGAGTCAGAGATATTGCCCGCCAAAAAATCCATGAGATAGAGACCGATCCACCCAGACTGCCGAGAACTAGGCTCTTTCCTTTGCTGCTTGCATTCCACCGTTGCTAGGCAACGGCTGGAGCGCATAACAGCTTGCCAATCGGCTGTTTGCGGAGAACCGGATTGACAGAGCAATCAT
This sequence comes from Pelobates cultripes, assembly GCA_933207985.1. NCBI lineage: Eukaryota > Metazoa > Chordata > Amphibia > Anura > Pelobatidae > Pelobates > Pelobates cultripes. Next base: position 19,904 of record CAKOES020000502.1, read on the forward strand.
CCTCAGCCAGCGCTAACCGCTGGTACTGGGAAGGGCTACCTTCTATCGCTGACTCACATTTGAATATAGGAATAAAATAGACCGGTGTAGGTCTAGTGCCAGTACGGATATTACACATGATGAGAAGCTTCACACTAAAAAAAAATATAGATGTATACTTCTATAGTTATCTCAATACATATGCTCAGATTGTCAGAGTAATATGAAAAGATGGTGATGACAGATGAAAAATAGAAATAGTGACTATAATACATGTATGTGCAACTAGTAGCGCCCACTGTCACAATAATCAGAAGGAAACATAACTAACTACTACTGTTGCAAAAAAGGTACAAAAAGTACCACATCCAGGAAGGCAGCAGTGATACAGTGTCAATCACTCAGAAAAAGATACATCACAGAGCAGTGAGTGTAATAGGAACTGTTATAGAGGTAGAGAGATATAACAGTGCTTACCTTGTATATGGAAAAAATAAAATAAAAAGTTATACGTGAGCAGATGATCCCATGCTAAAAACCAGAGGAGGTGCTGAAATAAAGAGCAATTCATATAGAAAACAGACAGATATCACGGTCTAGGGTCTATTAAGCTTCCCTATATACAAAAAATGCAATATGTCCATGTGTACATAAAGTCATGGAGAGAGTATTGCCCTTGTTCAATATAGAGAGGATAAAGCATGGTATAGTTGCCAAATATAATCAATTTTAACATCCTCATGTTCAAAGGAACATGGCAAAGGTTACTTTCTCATTAAGACCTTTGGGCCAAACAGTATCCAAAGTTCTGATCCAAAATGTCTCTCTCTGTAAAAGAATTCGGCTGCGATTTCCCGTTGTGATAGGGGTATATGATCTATTGCCATAAATTTTAGTGATGACAGAGGATGGCGAAGTGCCAAAAAATGTTTGGCAGCTGGTAGTTTGGCTTTATTGTCTCTATATGCAATCCTAATGTTAGAGCGATGATTTATTATCCTCTCTCTCAATGGTAAGTCCGTTTTGCCTATATAAGAGAGACCACACGGATACTGAAGTTTGTAGATTACGTGGTCAGATATGCATGTTAATCTGTGCCGAATTTTGAACAATTTGCCACTGTGTGGATGTGAAAAAGTTTTACCCGGAATCATATGGCTGCACGTGACGCAGCCAAGACACCTAAAACATCCTGAGTTGATTGTTGCTGGTTTGGTGGAGTAGCAATGAGTCGGGGTCTGTTCTCACCAGAAGGTCCCTATGATTTTTTTCCTTGTTTGTAGCACATCATTGGGGGACTGCGGAACTCGTTTGGTAGAGAGGGATCATTAGATAATATCCACCAATAATATGTCACAGAGGCCTTTATTTTTGCCGAGGCAGTGGTGTAGGTGATAGGAAATACTAGTCTCTCCTTATTGTTTGCTTTCTTTGATTCTGGTGTTATTGCACCTGCTCCATGCTTGTAATAACACCTGGTATTTGTAGCCTCTTTCTTTAAATTTCCTCCACATCTCCCCTATTTGTAGTTGAGCGACTTTAGGGTCTGAATTATTCCTAATAGCTCGTAGGAATTGTGAATAAGGAAGGGAAGCTTTAAGATGTTCCGGATGGAAGCTATCTGCATGTAAGAGTGTATTTCTGTCTGTAGGTTTCGTGTACAGACTGTATGTCAGTTTTAGATCCTGTATGTACACACGTATTATATGTGTGTGTGTGTGTGTGTGTGTGCATATATATGTATGTACACATATATATGTATGTACACACACGTATTATATTATAAATTGAAAACAAAAAACATCTATAAAAAAAACAAATAAAAATGTTAACTTTGGCCAGAGTTTGTGGCTACTACAAAAAACTGGAAATACCCCATTTGGAATAACCAATAGAGGTTGGCTTAACCCCATGGTTATCTACATTTAAAAATGGTATGATATGATGGGGTTATTTCACATTCCTGGGCTACCACATGGTCTCAAAAGGCAACACAGACCCAGCAAAACAATCTGACAAATTAAATTGGGCAAGCCGTATATTGACCCTGTAACTTTCCAAAACACCATAAAATCTGTACATGGGGGATGTTGTTATACTGGGGAGACTTTGCTAAACACAAATATGAGTGTTTAAAACAGTAAAACGTATCACAATGATGAAATCACCAGTAAAAGTGTAGTTTTGGTGTTTAAAAAAATGCAAAAAACAAATTTGAACGCTAAGTACACCCCCTACACTACAAAAGATTGGGCATACCCCATTTTGAATACCGTAGGTTGTCTACTTTTACAAATGGTATGCCATGATGGGGTTAAATTTAATTCCTGGGCTGCTATATGGTCTCAAAGGCAGCATAGGCCCAGCAAACCAATTTGGCAGATTTCAATGTGCAAACATGGAAAAGGGGAAAGCCCTACATTTGACCCATGTAAGTTTGCAAAGACCCATAAAACCTGTACATTGGGGGCACTGTTATACTCGGGAGATGTTGCTGAATACATATTGTGGTGTTCTTTGTCAGTAACACATAACAGAAGCTGAGATTCCATGATTAAAGTACTATGTGTGTGAGAAATAACACAAGCAAATGACTACTAAAAGGTGGACAAAGACTAGTGGTAGAATTAGTGCATGTAAAGTGTTAAAATACCACCATTTGAAATATCCTAGGGTGTCTACTTTTCAAAAATATATGGTTTGATGGGGTAAATTACATTGGCCGGCTTCAAAAATGTCTCAAATAGGACATGGGTGCATGATGACCAGCTGTGAAAATTCCAAGATGGAAAACTGGAATGCACACCTTCCAAATAAGGTCTTTTAGCCCCCAGAGAACCTGACACACCTGTACATGGGTTGTATCATTGCACTCAGGAGATATTGCTGAACACATATTGTGGTGTTCTTTGTCAGTAACCCTTAAAGTTCTCCATACTTATATTCTTAAATTGCTGTGTGTCAAAAAAATCACCAATTTTGTTTGTTTTTTTAAACTTTGGCATAGATTGGTGGTAAAATGGTTGCATGAAAAGAGTCAAAATACCTTAGGTTTAATACCTTGTGTTGTCTTCTTTTAAAAAATATATACATGTGAAGGGTTATTCAGGGATTCCTGACAGATATCAGTATTACAATGTAACGCGTTAATTTTGAAAAAAAATAATTTGGAAATAGCAAAGTGCTACTTGTACTTATAGCCCTATAACTTTCCAAAAAAAAACTAAGAACATGTTGTCATTGGGCATTTCAAAACTCAGGACAAAATTTTGAAATTATTAAGCATGGGTGTTTTTTTTGGCAGTTGTAGATGTGTAACAGATTTTGGGGGTCAAAGTTAGAAAAAGTGTGTTTTTTTATTTTTTTCATCATATTTTATAATTGTTTTTAAAGTAAATTATATGATATGATGAAAATAATGGTATCTTTAGAAAGATCATTTAATGGTGAGAACAACGGTATATAATATGTATGGGTACAGTAAACGAGTAAGAGGCAAATTACAGCTAACCACAAACACTGCAAATGTAAAAAGAGCCCTGGTCCTTAACAGTAAGAAAATTGAAAAACGGTCTGGTCACTAAGGGGTTAAAGACATGTTTAAAGGAAGTGTCAATTGCTAAGGTTACCTGCAGACATGTAGTATGAAGTCTGAAACATGATATGCCTGTCTGTGCTTATTTGAATGTCAATCCTGGAAAATTGGGATAGCTGTGAAAACATGGTTTCTTGAGTTTATATGTCCAAGAAGGATGTCTCAAAGTCACCCTTGAGCTATGCAGGTGATGCATGACAGTAATTTCTGTACCTTTCCGGTCGAAACGTTGCGTTGCATTCTGTCATAATAAATCTGCCTGCGGCTTGAAGTTGGAGTACCTGTGAGTTTTTTCCTCTTGGATTATTGTACTGGGATTGCTGGTCCTGCTCTGGAGCACCCTTGGCCGCTGGGATTGGGTGCGGTTCTCATCACTTACTCTGCTCAATAGTAATTTCTGTACAGGCAGGGCCAGCCCGTGTATTGCACCCGATGGGACCTTGACCCCAGGCGGCACTTATAGGACCACTATAGTGTCAGGAAAACAAACTTGTTTTCCTGGCACCATGTAGTCCTTAGGTCCCCCCGACCATCATGGCCCCCCTCCCACTGGTCAATGCTTTCCTATGGACGTCAGCGTCTTCTCACTGTGTCAGTGAGACAGCCACTAATGGCTGGATTAACCCTGTAGTGTAAACATAGCAGTTTCTCTGAAAACTAGAGGGACCTGGCACCCAGACCACTTCATTGAGCTGAAGTGGTCTGGGTGCCTATAGTGGTCCTGGCGGAGTCTGGAGTGGGCGGGGCATGTGACATCATGGACACATACATATTTTAATACCTGGGCCTATTAGCATTATTTTTTGAAAATTGTGTTTCATAAAGATATTTGCTGCAATTAGTTAATCCATGTGATGTATTTTTTTCCTTTTTATTCAAATGCCACCTGAAAAGCAAACATTTTATTATTTATTATCAATTACTTAGCACTGACATCAGCCTTACATATAGTAAAATAGCTTTGAGATCTACATGTATCAAATTTAATACAATTATAACTTATAAAATGTCTTCTTTCAAATTATGTATGCCACTGTTTCTTTCATAATGCTAAGAAAACACTCCTAAATGATTTAGAATACAGTGCTGTACATAATAAACACATCAATACATATTTGTAAAGAAGAAATACTAATTTGTTTTAGCAAGCAGTAGTTTGAGATCAACTTCAATATAATTAGAATTTATTGAATGCAATTTTTTTTTTTTAAATTACTTGTGCTAAGATCTGTTATAAAGCTAAGAAAATCATTCCTAGACAGGACCGGATTAACATAGGGGCTGATGGAGCTGCAACTCCCGGCCCACTCCCATGGAATTGGCCCATTGATTATTTTTTTTTTACTTTACTACTCTTCACATGCTATTGCTTAAAGGATCACTATAGTGTCAGGAAAACAAAGCGGTTTTCCCGACACTATAGTGCCCTGAGGGTGCCCCCACCCTCAGGATCCCCCTTCCGTGGTGCTGAAGGGGTTAAAACCCCATCAGCAGCTTACCTTTATCCAGCGCCGGGCTCCCAAGGTGCTGGTGACCTATCCTCCCCTGCTGACGTCAGCTCCCGAGTGGAGCGGTATGCGCATGTGCAGCAAGTGCTGCAAGTGCCGCACACGCATTCAAACAGTGCACAGGAAAGCGTTTTTCAATGCTTTCCTATTAGTGCTATGCGCAATGGATGCGAAATTTGCATCCAGCGTCGCAGATGCGACTCTAGCGGCTGTCAGGAAGACAGCCAATAGAGGTTGGCTTAACCACTAATGTAAACATAGCAGTTTCTCTAAAACTGCTATGTTTACAGCTGCAGGATTAAAACCTGAGGGACATGGCACCCAGACCACTTCATTGAGCTGAAGTGGTCTGGGTGACTATAGTGTCCCTTTAACTATTGAAACTTAAGAGGGATGTAGGGGAACAAAACTTATGTGGACTGACAAAATTAGTTAATGTAAAACTGACTTTGTGCACTTTGCAAATGCTCTTGCTGCTTTGGTCTCTGTAACACTGTGGCATGTTCCCTTTCTTCTACATTCACTACATCCACCTTTTCTCTGTCCCAGACTGTATACCAGAAGTGTCTGCCTGCTAGTAAGACAAGATAAGGAGAGGAGTGGACAAGTGAGTGCTAGGGGACTTTCCTTAGTAAGCGTGGATCGAGCGCGTCATTAAATGCATTTATGCCAAGCTCAGGGTGCTGTCTGCCCTTAGTTGGCCTTCCAATTTCTCATGCAGACACGCACCTGTTTTGAGTATGTTTGTCCCTTTTGGCGGTTACATGATTCGCGTCAGTGGTCCAGTCTTTCACCCCACTTACCGACATCCTGCTTCTCCCGACACTGGTGTTAGGGGGTATGAATTTACTGGAAAGATGAAAGTGAAAGATTAGGATAGAATATGTGTTTTCTTATAGCTACATCACGTGAGTTTCCCTCCAGCACCACCTCAGCCAGATACTCCCGCTTGGGAGATAAAACTGTTTTAGTGTTTTCTCTCAATAAGATTCTGTAATTAGGCCAATGATAATTGTCA
>CAKOES020000503.1:0-14482 GCA_933207985.1 Pelobates cultripes
GTGAGTATCCAGCTCAATGTGTGCTGAACTGTGCCGATTTGGTTTCCCCTTTTTATGAAAACCAAGCCTACAAATTCCAAATGTGAGGAAATCTCTCAGCCTGCATTTAAAGTGACACTATAGACACCCAGATCACTTCATCTCACTGAAGTGGTCTAGATGCAGTGTCCCTGTCCCATTTAGTCCTGCAATGTAAATCATAAAACCAGAACTCTGAAGAAAGCAATCTGTGTCTAGAATCCTGGAGGGGGTTAAGTTAATCTTGTCACTTTAAATATGACACCGATTTGTATTCTTAACACTAAGCTCATCACAACGCCTTACATAGTGTTGGTTAATTAAAGTGCAGTGTTACCTGGCAGCCAGATGCTTTTACTGTGGGATTATTCTCAATCTCCCAGAGGCCTTCACTGAAACCTTTCCTTTTATTCGCTTTGCCGAATTTCTCCTTGCTCTCTTCGTAAGGGAAGATATCTTTAGGACCGAGGTACGCCCTGAAAACACACAAAACAGGAGGAAAGGAAAAATGACTAGAATCCTTACATTAACGGTTTTCTATTTATCTTCAGCTTGATCCTTACAATGAGACACCACCGAAATGTCACATGATCTATCTACAAAACCATCCAGACTATCTTAATGGATAAAGACCTCTCCGGCTGGCTCCGATGGGAAGGAGGAGAAATGTAATGTTGTATTGCACAGACCCGCCATCTTGTATTCTCAGCCCCAGCACCAAAGCTTGTCATCCAATGTGTTGCTGCTCGGCAAATTGAAACTATCACACATACAACCCATGAGAGTGATCTTTATTTGCATCTATCTGTGAATGAGATTGCAGAAACCATACAGCCTCATGCAGAAAGATATTTCAAACACACCCTCTGAGAAACCAAGAGATATTTAAATGGATAACTTGGAATGAAGTTGTTATGGTGCGAAGAGGTCCTGGGAGCTGGCTTACCTTCAAGGGTTAAACTGTCAACGAACAGTTTAAACCCAAAGTCTTCAATGCAGCGCCCATCAGCTCTCCTAAGACTTCAATCAGGAAACCTCGGATAGAGCCTGCTGACACTCCTAGCCTATCAGTTTGCTCTCCATTCACACAGAGCAAAAAATGGCTCGCAACCCAACCACAGCACCTGATCCCAATCTTCCTGATTAAAGTCTTGGACAGGAAGGGGCAGAACTGAAGACTTTGGGGATTAAACCTTTGGTTGACAGTCCCTTGCTCCATAATTGTGCGTGGTGCCTGGAGTGATCCTTCAATGGTCAGATCTCTTTAAAGGTTTCAGTATCATATCATAAATAGACAGACCACATCACCACCATCGGTTACATACCAGCAAACCCCACTAAAACGCAATTTTCTCACTTACTTTTCATGAGTCCCAAAAAAGAACACTTGATATTTATTAGCAGCGGATTTTGCAGCAGGCTCTGGAACCTCATCAATCTGCCAAAAAAAAAATAAAAAAAATAGAGAGTTAACCATTTGAGAACATTTTATAACATGTCACTGGGAATATTGTCCCAAGTACCACCGAAGACACAAACATTAAACAGATCTGTACTGCTTCTTCATTTCCTCCAGGTCAGATTAAAGTTAGTCTGTAGTCATGTTACCCAATGAGTATTATTGGCAGGAGATATTGCATGGGATCACGGCTAATGGTTTAGGCAGGTAAAGAAGTCCCTTGGAGCAAGATATAGAAACATAGAATGTGACGGCAGATAAGAACCATTTGGCCCATCTAGTCTGCCCAATTTTCTAAATACTTTCATTAGTCCCTGGCCTTATCTTATAGTTAGGATAGCCTTATGCCTATCCCACGCATGCTCAAACTCCTTTACTGTGTTAACTTCTACCACTTCAGCTGGAAGGCTATTCCATGCATCCACTACCCTCTCAGTAAAGTAATACTTCCTGATATTATTTTTAAACCTTTGTCCCTCTAATTTAAGACTATGTCCTCTTGTTGTGGTAGTTTTTCTTCTTTTAAATATAGTCTCCTCCTTTACTGTGTTGATTCCCTTTATGTATTTAAATGTTTCTATCATATCCCCACTGTCTCGTCTTTCCTCCAAGCTATACAAGTTAAGATCCTTTAACCTGTAGAGATACACAACCTGCATGTGAGCAGAGCGTGCTGGGACATGAAACCACACAGAGGAATTGTGCAGGACTTCGAGAAGCTCCGATTGGCTGAGAAGAAGTACAGAATCATATGATTGATATGCTGCAGAAATCGCTTGCTGGACTGAGACATTGTAACTCCCACGTTTGTTCAAAGTCACATCACATGCGAGCAGTTACAGTACAAAGGATGATTTAGCTTCAAACTGGCATATTACAGAGCTAATCAGGACAAGTGTAACAGGACTACAATTTCTGCATGGACTCCTTTAACAATTGGATATACAAAAGAACCGACTTGCCTGTTTATAAGAACCCACAATTGCCCAAGAAAACGAATCCAAACTACCGAACACCAGACTACCCTGAAGTAAAGTTAAGTGAACGGCACAGCCGTTCGCATGGTTCAGCACGAATCCTTTGTGTAAAGTATAGGTTCGCCATTTTGGGACTTTGCTTGTGTTCGCGGCCATCTTACTCACAAACAGCGGTGTTTTGCCATCAATCGTGTGGAACTAAAAACGGATACGCAAACAGGAGAACACCGCTGAGACCTCCATGACAATGTAGATTCGTGCTGAAACTACCGAACAGCCGGCCGTTCGGTAGAAAGATTAAACTATGCATGGGGATTCCGGCGAACATCAAGATAGCTGTGGATGGCAAGATTTTCGTGGGTTTTCAATGCACGAATGGGGACCGACCACAAGGCCAAAACTTGTGGAACTATTTTTGGCTAGAAAGTCTGTGCGGTCGGTCAAAACGTCAAAGACCCATAACTCCCGAACGCTTTAACCGAATGGGCTGAATTTTTGATATGTTGTTCCCCTGAACAAGAGCTATCTGGATTTAAGGGTGTACCCCCTGGTTTTGGGGGTACATCCAGAACTTGGGTAAAATTGCATTTGTTGTAATTATGTTAAATGTTTATCTGACGGGAGGAGACGTGTGGGTTGTACCATGTTTGTCAATAAACCTCAGTTCTGCTTGACCCTTCAAAACGTAGCCTCGTCTTGTTTATTGTACCATTACTCTGCTCCGGTTTACAGTATGCCTGACTCTACTCTTGGATTTCGTGGATGGGAATAAGAACTCCATTACTACACAGCAGCTTGCCAGGAAAAGGACGTCTCCAACGGCTGATACCCCCTTACTACCTGGGTAGCCGTTACAACAAGTTATCTGCGAGGAACCACCTGTAGACAAGCAGGTCTCTCAGAAGCCACCCGATGATTTGTCTCTGTAATAATATGGCAGTTTAAACTGTAAAAAGCATTGTGGAAAAAATGGAATTTCTCATGGACAGACAAAATAATTAAATAAAATCTTCTGAAATTCAGCGTGGCAACTGTGTGCATCTCTGACCAAGCGCACACAAGCCCTGCCCTATGTATAAAAGGTCTAGATAGACCGGTCCCAGCATTAATTTCAATGCCGCTATACACTGCCCTGCAGCACTGGGCTGCCATTCAATGTCACCCTGAACAGCTAATGAATATGAATGTGCTCTGAACATTTTACTGAGATCACTCGTACAAAGCAGATTTTTGTTAAGTGTTCTAAAGAGTGGGTGCAGATTATGCCAGCAGTCATATGGGTAACACTGCACCCACTGAGCTAAATATCAACAGGACAGAGCGAGCGATGTCCTCACACTAGTAATATATTGGCTGGCAGGGTCCGTCTTACAATGAGAACAGCAGTTATGAGACAGCCCTGCCCTGATCACTCACTCCTATCACACCGGACTGCTGCAGTAGCATGCTGGGAAAACTATTTGTAACCATAAAAAAAACAAAAAAAATAAAAAAAACACAATTGTGTTGAGGTATTATATATCCGCGACCGAGAACATACCAATAGAATTTGAATTTTTTTAGCATAATAAAGATTGTGCAGATTAAATCGATCACTATTATAGATCGGGTTGGGATTCCATTCTATATACACTATATTGGTATGTTTCACTGAGGGCAATTTTCGGCCCCATTATTGTATCCACAACATATTGGTTTGGCATATAACAGTATGTCAGAGTTTACCGTGAGTTGGTGGATTGTTTAGGTTATCACTATTAGTGTGTAATTTTATGTTAAAAAACAGAGCCGGCGGGAACACAACATCAACAATTTCAGTGTTAGGGCTCAGCATGCTGTCAGCAGCATTAAACCCACATTGCTCATGATCAAAGCCAGCCGGGGGACAGCAGGCAGGCCACATTCTTTCTAAACAGTAGAATATTTCAATGAATATGCAAGATGGCTGGGTAATATGAACACACATTTAAAACAGCCATGTTTTAAAGCAGCCATTTGTAAATCTTTCACATCAAAAAGACAGCACCATTACTCCGCCATCCTACATCCAGAGCGGGACTGTACTCGGCACACAGCCCCCCTGCTCCACTACCCTACATCCAGAGCGGGGCTGTACCCGGCACACAGTCCCCCTGCTCCATCATCCTACATCCAGAGCGGGGCTGTACCCGGCACACAGTCCCCCTGCTCCATCCTCCTACATCCAGAGCGGGGCTGTACCCGGCACACAGTCCCCCTGCTCCATCCTCCTACATCCAGAGCGGGGCTGTACCCGGCACACAGTCCCCCTGCTCCATCCTCCTACATCCAGAGCGGGGCTGTACCCGGCACACAGTCCCCCTGCTCCATCATCCTACATCCAGAGCGGGGCTGTACACGGCACACAGTCCCCCTGCTACATCCAGAGCGGGGCTGTACCCGGCACACAGTCCCCCTGCTACATCCTACATCCAGAGCGGGGCTGTACCCGGCACACAGCCCCCCTGCTACACCATCCTACATCCAGAGCGGGACTGTACTCGGCCCACAGCCCCCCTGCTACACCATCCTACATCCAGAGCGGGACTGTACTCGGCCCACAGCCCCCCTGCTCCACTATCCTACATCCAGAGCGGGACTGTACTCTGCACACAGCCCCCATGCTCCACCATCCTACATCCAGAGCGAGGCTGTACTCGCCACACAGCCCCCCTGCTCCACCATCCTACATCCAATGTGTACTCGGCACACAGCACAGAGAAATGTCCTATCCCAGTTAAGGCGGGGATGGAGTTTTAGCCAATAGAGATGGGTACGTACAGTGACTGTGGGATTTGGGTCAGCACAGAGGAATGTCCTATCCCAGTTAAGGCGAGGATGGAGTTTTAGCCAATAGAGATGGGTACATACAGTGACTCCTGCGGGATTTGAGCAAGTCTGCAAGTAGTCCGTCTCATGCGTTGACACGTTAAGGCATTTACTCAGTCATCATACTACAAGCAGATTTATGAAGGTGGAAATGGGTGTGTAACTTTACAAAGCCACCTTTAATGTAAAATTCTCCCTCTTGGCACCTGCTGTAACATTTCGGAGCAAATACTGCCACACCTGTGGCCTCAGATTACCTTGTAATGTCCACAATATGAGAGATATACACCTAATAAAATCCAGTCAGGGAGAAACTCTAAACACCTACCAGAACTGCAAGAATGAGCTCCACCAGCCTGAGCTGAAGCTTTCTAGGTTCACAGAACGGACTCCTAAAATCTACTAACATTTACCACCTTTAGCAAATCGTACCGGACGGAGAAAGTATGTGAAGGTGTGGAAGCAATACGGCCATGCTAAACACTATACAACTTCATCCACTGGGTAAAAACAATCCCCGGACACACACAGGGCAAGGAGAACAGCGGCTATTAATCATTACTCGGTAGCTATCAGAGCCCACCGCCCCTTACTGTACGAGGCATGGATCAAATCACTGAGCACAGACTCTCACCTGTACTCATAGCAGGCCACACAGTGCTTTAACATCAAACCATGATACATCCCTTGTTTAATCACCAGAGAGCCTGTGTAGCCTGCCAATTGAGCAGCTGCTGTATATTCTTAGCTGCCTGCACCAACGCTCAGCCAAAACAGACAGACAGAAAATTAACAGCCAGGACGAAGAGGGGAAGAGGCAAACCCTATGTTTTCTTAATGTATACTTTAACAAGACAGGCTGCAAAACAAATACATTACAATGCGTGTGGTAACGGCGCCCTTCCTCCAAACCCGCCAGACGGCCACATCAGCCCCTACTACTGGGCCACGCATGTACACGCAATCCTACTAACAGGAGTCCTCCATGACAGAACACATATAGATCCCGCTGCTGCAGGACCTACAGCTCCGGGATACTGACCTCTTGATAGTATTCAGCCAGTCCCTAGAAAAGGGAAACAGGTCCGAGCACAGATATAGTGAGCTTTTAAACCAACCATCTAGACCAACAGAGTCTCCGAGATACTATACAATGTTATCGATTCTCAGAGGAGTTGAATTCTAGGATTATTTAGTAACAAGTTGGCAAAGAGACACAAAAAGAATCAAGCATGCACGCTATGCCAGAGACAGACAATGCTGACACCAAAGGGAGTGCTGCGATCACCACGATGAGTGCAGTCGCTACACATTCTGTAACATAACGTAACAGGAAGGAGTTACATCAATACATTCCGCGTTACAGATCTGACCCATTTCAGCAAGACTTACTACATGCGTTACCCAATTCTAAACCCAGATTAATGGAACCGTTTTCAGAGATTACAATTAGATTGACAGCTGGAGTAAACTCATGAAAAAAAACAGTTAACTGTACCGGAAGCTAACAAAAGCAGAACGGTTTCATTTATGGCTTTTCATGAATGAAATGCTTTATTACATAATGCTCTGTCAGTCATTGTGTACAGCACTAGCATTAAAAATGATAGAATCGCCAGGATTGGCTGCAAGTTTGGAGCTGATCGTTTCCTTGTAATAAAATGATTACGAGCCTACCGATTATAGAATGTGTTAAATCTGAACTCCCAGGGCAGCCATGTATTAAAACGGGAGGGTCTAGTAACAGATGAGTAAATGCCTGCATGCTGTATATACACAATGGCGTGGGATTGAGATATACAGCAGGTTCATTAGACTATTAAATTACAGGCGGTTAGGACACGTCTGCTCTCTGCAGAATAACAGCTATGCTTCCATAGAGATAAGAGATAAGGGCACTGCACTGGACATAATCCAGGATAAGCAGTCTGAATACGTGTTATTCTAGCACACTGCACATAAACCATAGCTGCCTGTCACAGGACATCACAGAAGGGGACAAGCCGAGGCGAGCATGTTTAGGAATTCAGAATAAGATCTTTCTATATCTCTCTAAGCACAGACAGAAGAGACCATCTCACACCACTGAGGTCAGGCAATTGTGCGTAGAAATGATTAGAAATGCCCGTTGGAAGCATAAAACCCCAATAAAGATAACCTGACCGGTGGCTGAACCCCCACAATATACCCAAACACAAACCATCACAACCATGTTATAAGGTGCCAAAGGTTTACATTATTTATCCCTACCAACGGGGTGGGGGAGAAACTTCTTCAGCCTTTTTGGAACTACGACTCTCACCAAGCTTTGCTGCCAAAATAATGTAAAATCACGACGAGAGAACGTAATGAACGTTTCCCAATCCATCCCGGCAGGACACACCGAGCCCCTATATATATAGAACAAAGCATAGCATATTATTTTACTAGCCTACCATTTCTACTTCTAGGGGGGGGTCGATTTGTTCGTCATCACTGCTCGGTGACACTGTTTCTTGGGGGTATGGCTTGGGAAAAGTACAGTTCCTTTTATTTAATACGTGTATACTTTGCGGTAAGGCATACCCGATAAGATCCCACAAATCGCAGGCGTATTTTCAGAAGGCGGGTGTCCTGGGAAGACAGATCTCTAACAAACTGCTGGCGAGTACCTCTGATTGGCACCCGCTGTGTAACGCCAGGTCACAGTCTGTCCATAGCTGGATGTGCGGTGACAAAACACTGCTCTCAGCAGGTCCAAAATATACCAGCCTCCTGAGATGCCGACATATAAACAAAGAAAACACAGTGATCCAACCGTGTGAATGTGAGGGGACCCCAAAGTTCACCTTTCTCCTAGTTACCTTAACCTCTGCAGTAACTCAGTACAACTTAGAGAACAGGATTACAGAAAACCACTGAGAAAAAAGAATACATATTAAATAAACAAAATCGAGAAAAACTAAATGATTGAAAGGTCACCGGCTGACCCCGCCTCTAATAAAGCTACAACTCCGATCATGCTTTTCCAGCCTACAAACAAAAATTTAATTCCTCATTTACCAAAAAAATAATAATCAAGTATTCTACCTGGTCGGTAATCATAACGAGGTTAAAAATACATTCAATTTCATGCTGAATGCAATATTCGTTACCTTGAGGAGTGTATGTTACACAAGGTGCCGGGCTGGAAGATGGAAAAGTTTCAATATTTCTCAGAAACGTGGCTGGGTGCCACACATCTTGCAAGCCTAGGGCAGCTAACGAGGAGAAAGCCCAAAAACTAATGATATAACTACATTTAAATATCATAGAAACTGGGGATTATGGGAAGATATAAAAGGGGTACAGCCCCAACCAAAACAACCCCCCTTCCATTATAAAAGGTCTATGAATGGGAAGCCACAGCATAGCACTGAAGTAGCCACCACTCACCCAAATCTATCTATGCATTCTGATTAGATAAAGTAAATAGAACGTCACAGTTACAGCAATCGTCTTTTGTGCGAGAGTTGCCCATTCAAGAGCTGGGATTTCAGTCATATTTAAGAAGTTGGGCATGTCAATCCAAAAGGAAAATAAATATCGAATCACACTGTATCCGAAGAATAAGAATTAATGTGGACATATCTACCAATACCATCACTTAGTGTCAGCACAAACGGCCGCTGCTTTAAAAACATAGCGATACTGGGTGGCATTTCGTATGACGGATCCTTGCCTGGCTCTCTTTTAAACACACACCAATGCCATGTGATCCAAGGTACATTTGGCTGCGAGACCCTGGAAGTAAAAGACGCTTGGTCGTAAAAAGCAGTCTGCTATTTTTCACCCAGAATGCACGTGTTGATTAAGCTGACGTGTTTCAGGATCCTCTCCCACCTGTTATAGCAAGCAGGATGTATCCCCATCACACACCATAAGAAACCAACGTGGTTCATTTGGAAGCAAATACAAATTAAATTAACTCTGAAATGGCAATAGAAAAGTGCAGCCATTCTGTTCCTATATGGGAAACAGCGAGAATCTATTCTAATGCACACAGATATTTTGTAAGGCTCAAACACGTCTTCTTACGTAGGACAAAAAGTGCAAGAAAAACTAAACGAGGGCATGAATTCAAGGTGGGGATAGAAGACTGGGGGAATGTGCAACAAAAAGCTATCTCATCCCAGGACCCTATTTAGCCTTGTACTGCAGAGAAGTACAAGTAAGTACAAGTAAGTGGGTTAATCTCATAAGAGCAGACATTAGGCTGTTAGTGTAGGACCTGCCAAAGATGGGGTACATTGATATGGGGCAGGCTAATGCAATGTATGATCATATACTGTAACTAAACCAACATTATTTTTTGCCTTGATTGGGTGTTTTTAATAAAACTTACAAAATCAACACCAAAGTTGCTGTTTAGGGGGTGCGCTGGATTTTTTTTTTTTTTTTTTAAATAAGTAGTTGATCCATAGAATCACCTGCCAGAATAAGTAATGCTTATAAAGTTTGCACCCCTTGTTTTCCATTAAGAATAATGAAAATAAAGAATGCCAGGATGTCCAAAAGGCAATCATTAAATTAACACACGTTTCACCATAACCAATACAGGAGTGCCCTGGTACCAGGCCCCCTCCACCAAACAGCCTGTACGCTGTTGGACATTTTTACATCTTACCAAGGACCTACCAGACACCGCACCCCGGTTTAACCCCTGGATTCTAACACTTATGAACGCCAGAGAGGTCAGCTGACACTCAGCCACAACACAGCGCTCTGCTCACGAGTTCTGACGGAACTTCTGGTTCTCTAGGAGGCGCGGCTACTATCAGACGGACCCAGGTAAGTACACAAACCATTTAAAAAAAAAAAAAAGTGACTACTTACAATGCAGAGGACAAGGTGGGCACCAGGGCACACCTCCTGTAACCTTAAACATTAAAACAAGCTCTATACCTCAACCAATGTACCACACACACAGCACCTCTCTATACCTCAACTAATGTACCACACACACAGCACCTCTCTATACCTCAACCAATGTACCACACACACACACAGCACCTCTCTATACCTCAACCAATGTACCACACACACAGCACCTCTCTACCTCAACCAATGTACCACACACAGCACCCCTCTATACCTCAACCAATGTACCACACACAGCACCCCTCTATATCTCAACCAATGTACCACACACACAGCACGCCTCTATACCTCAACCAATGTACCACACACACAGCACCTCTACCTAATAGCACCTCTCTATACCTCAACAATGTACCACACCACACAACACACAGCAACCATACATACCCCTCTATACCTCAACCAATGTACCACACACACAGCACCTCTCTATACCTCAACCAATGTGCCACACACACAGCACCTCTCTATACCTCAACCAATGTACCATACACAGCACCTCTCTATACCTCAACCAATGTACCACACACAGCACCCCTCTATACCTCAACCAATGTACCACACACAGCACCCCTCTATACCTCAACCAATATACCACACACACAGCACCAAAAAAAAAAACGTGACTACTTACAATGCAGAGGACAAGGTGGGCACCAGGGCACACCTCCTGTAACCTTAAACATTAAAACAAGCTCTATACCTCAACCAATGTACCACACACACACACAGCACCTCTCTATACCTCAACCAATGTACCACACACACACACACAGCACCTCTCTATACCTCCTCAACCAATGTACCACACACACAGCACCTCTCTATACCTCAACCAATGTACCATACACAGCACCTCTCTATACCTCAACCAATGTACCACACACACAGCACCCCTCTATACCTCAACCAATGTACCACACACAGCACCCCTCTATACCTCAACCAATGCACCACACACAGCACCTCTCTATACCTCAACCAATGTACCACACACAGCACCTCTCTATACCTCAACCAATGTACCACACACACAGCACCTCTCTATACCTCAACCAATGTACCATACACAGCACCTCTCTATACCTCAACCAATGTACCACACACACAGCACCCCTCTATACCTCAACCAATGTACCACACACAGCACCCCTCTATACCTCAACCAATGCACCACACACAGCACCTCTCTATACCTCAACCAATGTACCACACACAGCACCTCTCTATACCTCAACCAATGTACCACACACACAGCACCTCTCTATACCTCAACCAATGTACCATACACAGCACCTCTCTATACCTCAACCAATGTGTTCCGGCACACCACAACTGACTGGTGCATACTCATGGATGTTATGATTGTATCATGCTAAGATTTCTCTGTTCGGCCATATTGCCCCGACTACAAATATATATAAAAATGTATTATTGTTATTATTATATACTATACAGGGTCAGTAATATTATATATAGTATTATTATATAGTATAAAAGGGTCAGTGATATATATAGTGTTCATTTATTATTATATGTTATATACTATACAGGGTCAGTAATATATATAGTGTTCATTTATTATTATTATATGTTATTATTACATGTTATATACTATACATGGACAGTAATGGGAATATTATATGTTATACTATACATGGTCAGAAATATATATTGTTATATTGTTTTTTGAATAGAAGATAATTAAGTAACATATGAAGTATTTGTGGTATATTATGACATTGTGTTCTTATGAGAATTTTTGTAACTAATGTTGCATTACTTAAATATACATTGTTAAGAGATTTTGTGGTATAAATGGGATACACTGACTGTCTTTATACATATATTCTGCCGGTAGACATTAGGAAAGTGTAAGACTCAGTAATCAAGATTTGTTGTTTGTTAACAGGATTATAGGATAATAATATTGATTTTGTCTCTATATAAATATTTTGCTAATAGACATTTGGATATTGTAAGACAGAAAAATCAGGACTTGTTGCTAGTTAACAGGACTATTGGATATAGTGAATATTTTTTAGGTTTACTTATTATTAATATCATTAGTTTTTATTTTGTAAATAGCTTTCTGTGTATTTAATTAGCACTAAGTCACTTTTTCAAACCTTAATTGAGTTAAGAATCACCTGGTCGACATTTTTGTATTCTGCACAATAAAGCAGTATTTATTTTGATATAAAACGAAGACTCCAGAGTGCTCTCTACATGGATGCTATATATTGGTCAGAGATTACTTGCACCGGAGCATGGAAAAGACCGGGAACATTGAGTGCTGGGACAATTATATATATATATATCTCTCGTGTATTATTATTTATGTACTATACAGGGTCAATAAGAGATATATATATATATATATATATATATATATATATATATATATATATAGTGTTAATTTATTATATTATGTTATTATTACATGTTATATACTATACATGGTCAGTAATGGGAATATTATATGTAGTATTTATTATTATTATATACTATACATGGTCAGAAATTATTTATATATATATATATATATATATATATATATATATATATATATATATATATATATATATATATATATATATATATATTGTACTACTACTACTACTACTACTACTACTACTATTATTATTATTAACTATACATGGTCAGTGGTGGTGGTGGTGGTGTTGTTGTTGTTGTTACTACTACAACAACACCACCACCACCACCACATGTAATATTACTGAGCCTGTATAGTATATAACAATAAATTAACACTAATATATATATATATATATATATATATATATATAAAAATAATAACACTATCTATATATAATAATAATAATATAATAACACTATCTATAATAATAATATAATAACACTGTCTATAATAACAACACAGTATATAATACATAATCTCTCTATATATAATAATATATTACACACATTATATAATAATAACACTGTATATAATATTACTGACCCTGTATAGTAGGGATCGACCTATTATCGGTCTGGCCGATATTATCGGCCGATATTCGGCAATATCGGTATCGGCCAATTCAGATACCGATATTGATGATAATATATAACAGGACCGCCGGGCCCATTACAAGCCCGGCGGTCCTGTGGGGGCCAGCAGCAAGCGCTGACTTATCTTGCATGCAGCTCCCTGTGTAAATCTTGCGAGACCCGCGGCCGCAGAGCGTTGCCACGGGTTACCAACGCTTGCAAGGTAAGTCAGTGCTTGCTGCTGCTGAGCCACCACTGTACTTAACAAGCCACTGGACCACCAGGGAATACTATATCCCCTCCCTGGTAAGAAGCAGGGAGGGGGGACTAAACAAAACAAAAAAATATTTAAAAAAATATTAAAATAAAAAAAATGCCACCCCATTTTACACAAATTACATCACTACACAAACACACACACACTACATAAACACACATTGCATTACATACACACTACACAAATACACACACTGCATTACATACACACCACAAACACACACACACTACACAAACAAAAACACACAAACACACACTGCATTATATACACACTACATTACATACACACACATATATACACACACACTACACAAACACACACTGCATTACATACACACACAAAAACACACTACACACAGCATTATATACACACACACACTACACAAACACACACTGCATCCACTACACACTCACACTACACAAACACACACACACTCACACAGCTCCCCTGTCTAAACACACTTCATCCACTACATGTGGCATGTATATTTTGTGCATTTACCTTTCGAATTAGTTTATTTATTCAAAATAGTAAATGTACAGAATATCGGCAAGATATCGGCTATCGGCCTGAAAGTTCGCAGATTATCGGTATCGGTATTGGCTCTAAAAAATCAATATCGGTTTATCCTTACTGTATAGTATATACACTATATGTAATATTACTGACCCTGTATACTATATAAATATGTTATTGCTATTATTATATATGTTGTATACTATACAGTCACTAATATATATATATATATATATATATATATATATATATATAAAAATTATTATAATATACTATACAAGGTCAGTAATATTATATATAGTGTTATTATTATTATTATTATTATATGTTATATAGTATAAAGGGTCAGCAATATATATATAGTGTTAATTTGGTATTATTATATGTTATATACTATACAGGGTCAGTAATGGGAATATTATATGTATTTATTATTATATGTTATACTATACATGGTCAGAAATAATATATATATAT
>CAKOES020000504.1:0-17500 GCA_933207985.1 Pelobates cultripes
CCTGTATGGCTCCTCAAATGATGCTTAAGATTAGAAGCGGCTGAAAAGCATTTCTCACACTCAGAACAAAAATATTTTTTTTTAACATTCTCTCCACTTTGAGCGAAATGACGTTTGGGAAGAGATTAACATAATTAAACACAGGCAGTAAAAATACGGTTTTTAGCCATACCCTGTAACTTTAAAACTACACATCCCATCTTCATAATTACATATTTGGAATCAGCACACTTAAAACATAAACATAACCAAAAATCAGCCAAATCCATCCAGGGGTTAAAAAGTTAGCTGGAGGTCCCTTTATGACCGACGGCAAGCACATTTTCCTGCCCAAAACAGTTCCATAGATTTGGGCTGTGATGTCGGTCTATTTCAGGCTGAAAAAACGACTAAGTCCCATCGCGAATGGGACTTAGTCTCTGCAGCTGAAATAAGGCTGAAAAAAACGGCTGAAAAAAGACTAAGTCCCATCGCCGAATGGGACTTAGTCTCTGCAGCTGAAATAAGGCTGAAAAAAACGGCTGAAAAAAAGACTAAGTCCCATCGCCGAATGGGACTTAGTCTCTGCAACTTTGAAATAATTTCCATTTACTGAACCAAGTGGGAAATAACCAGGCAGGCACAAAGGGTTTGCACCAGGTCTGGGGACACAGGGGACACCGTCTTAAAGGGGCAGTGTCCCCAACAAGTCTGGGGACACGGCCTTAAAAGGGCAGTGTCCCAATCTTCCTGATGTCCCAAAAAAGGTGTTTAAAGGGCCAGCACCAGTCACATAAAGAGTCCATAAGCCCCAAATATGCTTACGACAGTCTTAAGGGCCATACACCAAATAAAAGTGCATACATTTCACAATCTCCCAGGGCCATAGTCATGCTTGGGAGGAGGCTGGTGTAATAAGTGGGGGGATGTGATTAACAATGGCTTCTTATGCCAATGAAGTGTTATTGTGTTCTAATACAGGGATTCAAGCTCCCATTCTACCCTTAGGCAATAATGGAGTCCTCTGTGAAGCACATGGCCTTTCACCAGGCAAAATCAGTTGGGTTGTTGATAAACTCCTCCTCCATTCCCTTCCAGTGCAATACCCCTTCCCCCAGGAGGCACTCTGGTTCTGTTACATCCTAAGGGATTGACTGAGGGAGGTGTGTCCAGCAGAAGGAGGGACTAACCTGTTTAAAGCCCTGTGAATAGCACATTTTCTCTCTTTGAATTACCTCTCTTCACCTTCTCTCTCCTCTCTCCCCTCTCCCCACTATATACACCCTCTCTCTCTTACTCTCAGCTGCTGATCAATGGAGTGGTAACTGTATCACGTGTCTATGCCTGTTTTATTATGTTAATTTAGCCTACTTTCCATTCAGTCAATGTTAGTTTTAGTAGCAACATATACTAGCCTATTTTAAATGTATATGTATTGTTTATTTGTTTGATTAAGCCTTTATTAATAAATATTATTGAATTGCCGAAAGCAAGGAGTGTGGACTCTGACTTTACACTCGGTTTTTAAGTTATTATTTTAAGTTATTATTTTTAGTTATTAATGTTATTATTAATTCCAAGTTTATTCCAACTTGCGAGTTAAACGTTTATTACATTTGGCGAGCCATGTTATTATTTTCTACCACCTTTTAAGCTCATTTGCAAGGGGGGAACAATCCAATCTTCTCCAGATACATGTGAGCTATAAAAGGGGACAAAATAACCGAACCAATTTTTGTTTTATTTTTTGTGAGCGTTTTCGGCAATACGTCCAGGGCCAGGACGTGCGGGATCCTACAGAGGCAACCAGAGTGAGACGCAGTTTGTAAGCCGGCCATCACTTCTGGAGGATCGGAGATAGCCAGACCAAGGATTCAAAGTGGGGTGCACACCATTTGATTTGCCTGCAGTCTGAAGACACAAATCGTGTAAGTACTTTTAGCTTTATTTTAAGAATGGAAATTGTAGCAGAATATGCAGCGTCTAGCAGTTTTGATCCACTAATGTTTGAAAATGAATTTAAGAAAATGCATAGCATGTGGTTACAATGCGAAAAAGAGAACATGAGAGTAGATAATAAAAAATGGTGTTTGAATAAGGATAAACAGAAAATCAAAAATTGCATGAAATTGTTACTGTTATTAAGAAATCAATTAAATCGGATACTTCTGGGGCACACTACTGTGGCTTGTATACAAAGTAGTACTCAGAAATATAGTGATTGTCCAACTTGTGGCTTAAATGCAGAATATGTAAGTACATTAAAGGACAATTATGAAGCGAGAGGAGAGCTAATTTCATCACTTAGAACAGGTTTAGCTGCACAAACCCCAGTTGCTGTATGTGGCCATGGGGATGTGTGTGCAGAGGAAGAAGAGGCATCTGGTATTGAAGGAAATGAGGACCAAGGGGTAAACAGGGGAAACCTTGTACTGGATGGGTTTGATATTAGTGGTATTCCTGTATTAACCCCCCATATAACTAAACCAACAGCATCACCTTTTAGGGACCCTTTGTCCATTACACCAAGTGTTAAAAGCAGGGCATCTGCCACCCTGCAGACTAGTAAAATTCTACAGCAACAAGATAGGGATAAAGTAATGAAACAGCTTGTTAAGTTAAGATCCCTTTTCCCCCATATGACTGCAAAATAGATGTAATTTCAAACATGTCCAACTTTGAATCTGCAGTCAAACAATATATGCTCTCTCCTAAAGAGGCATGTATTATGCTTAAAATGTGGGCACCAAGCAGCATTGCATGCAGATTAAATTCCCCCATAAATGGGCCCATTAATCGGGAT
The DNA here is from genome assembly GCA_933207985.1 of Pelobates cultripes. NCBI lineage: Eukaryota > Metazoa > Chordata > Amphibia > Anura > Pelobatidae > Pelobates > Pelobates cultripes. Next base: position 2,783 of record CAKOES020000504.1, read on the forward strand.
CAAGACTGGTTCAAAGAGGACAAATGGGGGACAGAAGGAGACAGGCTTAGAGCAATCTCCAAATTGATTACCGGAGAAAGAGATTTAGACAGTCATTTACTCGCTGAAATGAAGGTACACTTACAGGATGATCCTTGGCTTTTTGCATCTAAATTTGAACAAGTGTACAGATTAACCCACCATATACCACAAGACCAAACCCCTCCTGATTTACTGCAATACCTGATAAAAAAATTCACTTATTTAGATCCCGGAGTGCAAATGATAGCAGAGGAAAAAGACACTCTGGAAGGAGTTCTAACTATTATAGGAAAAGCTAGACAAAATTTAATTAGGAAAGGTGTTACATTACACCACAAGGTGGCAATTATGGCTACTAATGAAGGGAGGCAAGCTCTCCCAGAGATTCCATTCAGAGGTACTTGTTATTATTGCAACAAAAGTGGTCATAGACAAAAAGATTGTAGAAAGGCAAAGATAGATCAAAGGATGACTGAGGGATGGCATGCTTATCCCTCTGGGCCTTTCAAAGAAAGAATAGGTCAAAATGTATATGAAAAGATTGACCGAAATGAACCCCCGGATAAAACAGGTCAGGGACGCCATTCTCACCCCCTGCCTAAGACCAATCTATACGGTCCTGCACAGGAGGCTCTGAGAATGATGACTGTACAGGGAACAGTGACTAGCAATTCTAAAATGAATGAAGAGGGTGAAGTTCCTCTGATTTCATTTTTGGAATAACTATAACTGGATGGCATGGTTCCTATTTGTAACACATTTATGGACCATGCAGGACGCCCTTACGTGAATGAAATTATGGCAAGGCAACAGACTAAGAATTGGACTAACACAGGAGCTTCAGTGAGACTTACTGACCTATCACTAAGTCTCCCTTCTGGGGCAAAACAATAACATATGAATTTATTAATGGAATTATTTTTTTTTACTTAATTGCATAATGCTGGTGTCAAGCTAAACACTTCAAAGGTTGCTCACACAAAAGGTAAAATTTTTGGGAGTAGCTATCACAGCTGCCCAATTAAAGAGTGAAAGCAATCTTACAAGTCCCCAGACCTTTTAACAAACAATCCTTGAAGAATTTTTTTGGTACTTGTACATTTTTCAAAGGAATTTGGCACACGCCCTATTTGTATCAATAGTGACATTGCTTATGCCACCAGATCAAACCATCTGTCCAAATGGAATCTTGGGAAACTGGTTGGATGGGGACTAAAGCACCCCCTCCAGTCAGCAGTAAACACTCATTCAAAGGTACAATTGAATTTGTTAGCAAAGGATAGATGGAGATCAATGGCATTTACATGTAAAAGACCCTGAGGTACAGCATGGGAGGAGCACTTCACATGCAAAGAACTAATTACGGATAGCCAAGATTGTTGATCAAGGTTCAGAAGTGCCAGATTTAAAAGCAGAACTGAATAGGAATCCTAATCTTTCTCTTTTATTACAGAACCATCAAACACTTCAAGTGGTTATTCTATAAAAGAAGGGTTGTTATGTTAAATTATATCCATGCCCTAAGCAACAAAGGCCTGTGCATCAGAGAGTGCCAGTTTCAGACAGCCCCTGGAAGTCAATACAGAATGATTTCATAGGTGCACTTACACTGTCCAAGGGGGGTCTCATATATGGCCCCAACAAATTGTAAAATTGTATATACTTCTCAAACTCTGTTTGAGAAAGGGGGGGGGATAGGCGTAATAAAGATTAAACATTTTATCAAAATTATCCCTGGGATGCAAATTGGGAAGAGCCCTATGTAATCACATAAGTCAGTCCATGTAGACCAACGTAAATTATATAAAGGGGCTTGTTCCCCAGGTACAGAGTTATCTGCTAAGAACTGATACGCCTTCTTGATCTCTTACAGATTTTTCCAAAAGTACCAAGACATGGATGTTACTCAACATGCTAAAACTCACCTGGAAATTGATGGAACAGCTTATCACAGGCCAAAGCAACAACAGCTGTATCTATGCAAATGCAGTGCCAAAGACTTAACAGAGGACAGCAGTGACAATCTACAAGTTCCATATGTAGCTGTGACATTTAATTTTGGGTGGGCGGTCAAGATTGTTTGGCTAAAGCAACGTGATTCTTTCAAGGGATTTTTGAAAAGACAATAAGGGAAATTAAGAACATTGGGAATGAATATGGACTGGTTGTGGAAAATTGGTTGTAGATATGGAGGGAGGAAATATTAATATGAAATGAAATGTTATGAAATGTTACTAACCCTAGTTATAATGTTAACAGCAATCTTAGAGAGTATCATATAACACTAATTATAGTGGATACATTAATTTTAAAGGGGATACATTGGGGAACAGTAGGACACAATAGGGGTGGGGAAGTGAAGGTCTTGTTGAATGTAGAGGATGAGATAGAGCTTACAATCCTGACTCCTCCTTTCACCTATATTCATACAACTCCTTCACTAATGGATAATGGGAGCAGACCTGAGTGTCAGAAGATTAGAGTGGTCTCTAGTGGTATTTTCCAAATATGTTCACTGAGACCTACCCCTATAGTCAGGAATATTACTTTCCAATTGATTCGATTAACAGATTGACTAGTTTCATCAAACTTTCAGAACTGTTCTAGGGTCACATCCACTATTAATAAGGTTTTAGTCAGATGGGTGACAAGAAGTAGAACTAGGAATAGGAGGGTTGTCTTGGGTACGGTTCTGGGAGGTGTGGGTACTGGGTTGGGTTTTGTAAATATAATTGATATATATATATATATATAGTATGACTGCAACACTCCAGTCTGAGGGTGTTAAATTCAGAGAACTATCAATACTTTAATGGAGGATTGGACACAGAAGGATCAACAAACCTGTGCTGAGTTCTTTCATCAACAACAAGAACTTTAACTAACTGAACATTTATTTACTGACATGGCTAGTACTACCTGGTGGAAGAAATAAAAAAAAACTCACTTCCGAAACCAATCATGGAAATCAGGTACTGCCATGGAAAATGTATTAATTCACCCATTTATTATTGTATTGTGTGTTTTCTATAGTATGCATTTTTAATCAGGTTGGTATGTGTTGTTACTTGAAGTCATTGATTGTTAGAGTATATCATCTCCAATATGATATGTAAATGGAAAGAGCTCTATTGTGACAATGGGTTGTGCATTCACATAAGTAGATACACTGCAGGATGCATTATCTCTCTTCTCTTATCTTTGGTGGGTTTTATAGAGTATAAGTGTCTCATCCACTTCATTGCCAATAGGAGGGATGTAATAAGTGGGGGGATGTGATTAACAGCCAAACTGTATGCCAATGAAGTGTTATTGTGTTCTAATACAGGGATTCAAGCCCCCATTCTACCCTTAGGCAATAATGGAGTCCTCTGTGAAGCACATGGCCTTTCACCAGGCAAAATCAGTTGGGTTGTTGATAAACTCCTCCTCCATTCCCTTCCAGTGCAATACCCCTTCCCCCAGGAGGCACTCTGGTTCTGTTACATCCTAAGGGATTGACTGAGGGAGGTGTGTCCAGCAGAAGGAGGGACTAACCTGTTTAAAGCCCTGTGAATAGCACATTTTCTCTCTTTGAATTACCTCTCTTCACCTTCTCTCTCCTCTCTCCCCTCTCCCCACTATACACACCCTCTCTCTCTTACTTTCAGCTGCTGATCAATGGAGTGGTAACTGTATCACGTGTCTATGCCTGTTTTATTATGTTAATTTAGCCTACTTTCCATTCAGTCAATGTTAGTTTTAGTAGCAACATATACTAGCCTATTTTAAATGTATATGTATTGTTTATTTGTTTGATTAAGCCTTTATTAATAAATATTATTGAATTGCCGAAAGCAAGGAGTGTGGACTCTGACTTTACACTCGGTTTTTAAGTTATTATTTTAAGTTATTATTTTTAGTTATTAATTATATTATTAATTCCAAGTTTATTCCAACTTGCGAGTTAAACGTTTATTACAGCTGGCAAAGAGGCTTCTCCACAACCCAGGGAAACAGGGCAATTTGCCTTTTAAAGGGCCCGTTACAAATAGCAGTTTGTAACAAGGTGTCAATCCATATCTGCCAAGTGACCCGATGTAGGGGGAACAGTCCCTATTCTGCTCTGTGTCAGTGTGTATCAGGGATCCTTAGGACAGGTGTCAATCCATATCTGCCAAGTGACCCTATGTAGGGGGACCAGTCTCTATTCTGCTCTGTGTCCCTGTGCATCAGGGGCTCTGAGGACAGGTGTCAATCCATATGTCAAGGTGTCAATATGTCATATGTCAGGTGTCAATCCATATTGATTGTGATTTAGGAATGTTAGGTGATTTCTGCCCTTTATGGATTAAAACCAGACTCTGTATCAACTGTGTAATTTTCCATGGGAGTTTTGCCATGGATCCCCCTCCGGCATGCCACAGTCCAGGTGTTAGTCCCCTGAAACAACTTTTCCATCCCTATTGTGGCCAGAAAGAGTCCCTGTGTGTTTTAAAATTCGCCTCCCCATTGAAGTCAATGGCGTTTCGGGCGGTTCGCCGGTTCGCGAACATTTGCGGAAGTTCGCGTTCGCCGTTCGCGAACCGAAAATTTCGGGTTCGCGACATCACTAATCAGATGGCTACTAAAGGTGCTTCTTGGGGCAGTGCTGAATGCAGACACTGAACTCTCCTGATAGAGATGCATTGATTCAATTCATGTCTATGAGGAGATGCTGATTGGCCAGGGCTGTGTTTGACTTGTGCTGGCTCTGCCCTGATCTGCCTCCTTGACAGTCAGTCCTAAGGGGGAGGAATATGACTGGCTCAGACCACCACTTCTGATGATGTCAGAAGCAGGCAGAGCCAGCAGCTGTAGACTTTGATACAAGTAAGATTTTACTATATTTAGGCAGGCAAGGGGGATAGATAGTGGTTTTAACACTATAGGATCAGGAATACATGTTTGTGCTCCAGACCCTATAGTGTTTATTTAAAAATGAAGATACTGCATGTTTTTCTTATGCTCCAAAATCAATATTTGTATTCACACACACACACAAACAAAGGCAATGCTTCTACCAAGCTGAATACAAACTTTTTGAAAGACGGTAAACGATTGCCAAATCCTTAATTTTAATAGTGTTTAAGTCCCATAATCAAAGCAATTATACTATTGCTATGTAAATGTTCTATGTAATTATTAAGGGTATATATATCCTTAAAGGATCATATACTGTAACTAAACTCCCATTAAACCCCCATTATCTGTGCCTATATTATGTGGTTTAAAAAAACACAAAACAAAACTAATGCAATCTGTGAGCTTTGAAGTTGCTGTTTAGTGGATGAGTGAGTGCGCTGGATCTTGTGTAATATATATAGATAGATAGATAGAGATCCGGCAGGGTCGAAACTTCGATTGATTTCTGTATGTAATCTATTCATTAATAAAACACAATTTTCACCTATTTGAAGACCTGTGAGTGCATCCTGGAATTCTTTTTTTTATATTTTGGACGGCAGTGGATCAGTACCCAGGCAAGATTCTTTGTTATAATTTTGTAAGGAGAGTGCCAAGCAACCACATTTATTATATATTTATTTAGAGTTCGGCAGGATGTTCAGTTTATTATGCATTGCAGTGGTTGTACATTATGAATAATTGCTTTTTGTCCGTATTCCAAAATGTTGTATCCATAGTTTAGCTGCAAGGCAGTTTTAAAGATATGCACTTTCTGTCCCTGATTTCCACTGCTAAGAGAGAAAAAAGAATGATTCCTTATACAAACTTGTATCACATTTTCTTAAAAGAGAGGATTGCCTATTTTTCTTACACATGGAAAGTTATAACTACATGTGGGCTACCTCACGTTCTCATCTCTATTTCTGACATACTTTGCTGGATTTTGACAGGATGCAGCTGTCTAAGCAGTTACACCCTCTCTCTATATATTCAATTGTATCAGTTCTCCAGATAACATTACTGAAAATAAATCTCCACCCTCATTGACATCTTACTCAGCAATAACTGAATGCTAATGGTAAAGATACAGACTCCAGGTAAAGAAAACATCGAGAGCAAGAAAACTCAAATATATGTAAAAACTATTAAATGAAACAAAAAACGATGAAAGAATCTGTGACTTGATTGTCAAGTGCTGCAACCCTAATGAAAATGTGTGTGTGTGTGTGTGTATTTATGTATGTATGTATGTAAAGTCATAGCAAAGTTGCATTTGACTATTTGGCTTAGTTGCATAAAATTGGTATATAAAGGAGATATAGGACACATAGGAGACAAAGAAGGCCCACTTGCGTTTTTTTTTTTTTTTTTTAGTTTTTAGGCTCTTTGGTAACTTTTTGGCACAGTGATCCTTTGTTTTACCTAGTTTATCTAGAGATTATGATTATACTTTTATGAATTTTCAATGATACTGCATGCTACTCTTTGCTAATATATGCCTTTGTATGCCATTATTTGCGGATATATTTTGTACTATTTTATGGACTATTTTATATGAAAACATATTTTCTGCTCATGTAATCAGCCATAATTGGATTAAATCTCTATGATATTACATATGATTGTATTATATAGTATTAACATAATTTTTTTCATTTCTCTATTTATTTATTTTTAAAGATCGGTATCAAAACGCTTCTTACACCTTTCATTTTATTTTTTTTTATTTTTTTTGGTGTATCCTTCTATGTTTTTTCTTGACCACATTTGGTTGCCAATGCCATGGTTGCCCCTGATGAATTTTCTTAAGCCGGTCCTTCAGCTTTTAGTTGCCCATTCTTATGATGCTTTACGCTTCTGTGTCTTTGAACGCTGTGCCGTGCCAAGTTTTTTTAGTTACTCCTTTTCATAGGTACTTTTCCTCTCTCAATTTTTGTATATATGCAGTGACATCATCACATGTTTTGATGCCAGTGTGTCTGACGTCATCATGCTTCAGGCTTGGCTCTGCCTCTGGCAACTCTGGCTTTAATTTCGGCCAATTTGAAAACCACAGTACGTAATCTGAAATGATTTGTGTTGATTATGTCTCCTATATATACTAATTTTATGCACAGTGGTGTTAGCTTGAAAATACTTCACTTTAAGGTGAAATGTTGCTACTTGTATCATACACTAGTATTCATCATACACTAGTCTCCAATATCTGCTTTGTGAGTCACCCCTGAGTGTCTGGACCATTTCTGCTATATTACTAGTCCTACACTACTAGGCCAGGCCTTAGAATTTACTGTCTGCTGCAATCCTGGAGGGTCTAGAACACATATCAAGGTTGGATTTCTACTTGCCAGGGTAGAATTATCACTAGCCAATATTGTGGAAAATTCTGCTATAGAATTATATTTTTTTTCTTACAAATGTATGTAGTGAGTTAGTGAGACCTATTTTTCTAATGTGCAATATACAAATATTTTACTGAAAACAATTAAATGTAAAATACACGGTTAATGTGTTTGCATTCAGTAAAAGGGAACATTGCTATCTTGTGACATATATAAAACTATTCACACTACATAACGCCAATAAAATTATTAACAGCTATTGGTTCTCATCCAGTTTTCAAAAATTGGATTATTTTGTTAATATTGGTAGAATAAGTACAATAAAATGCAATTCTTAGGAGCATAGTTCATTAAATACCAAGTAGAATTCCTATCATTGCTAACAAAATCTTGTATTTAGAAAGTCACTTGAAGGAGAGTTGAATAAGAATTAGAATATTTTTCCTGTTCCTCCAAAAATTAATAGTTTGAAAGTAAGCAAAAAAAAAAAAAAAAAGTTGGTATATTCCAGATGTCAAGGTGTTTGGATATGTCAGTTCTGTTTTGGTTTTTTCTACATTCATGAAAATGTCTGGAGTATGCCCAAAGCTAAATTTCAGATTAAAATTTAGTATAAGAGGGATTGGGGAAATGTATGAAGATTGAAAAATGCAAAAAAAAATCTTAGATGTAAATTATCTGTTGGAGCTACAGACTGTGTGAACCAGCCTAAATGACTTAAACATGTTGAAGAGAAATTGTAAAACCTAAGGAACTGCAGTCATTATTTCCTATAACATTGAAATACTGTGAAAAGTACAGTGAGAATGTTTAATGTTGGAGTTAGAAGAAGTAACAGAGTTAAAAATAGAGAGCGTGAAGAAAGAGAGAAAGTTGAAATGGATTTTATTTTAAAAATATAAATGTATTGATCTATTAAACTGAAATAGGCGCAGCAAAGAACTTGCGGTTATTTGTTTATGAAGCAAAGTTCTGTATGATCAGATAAACATTAATTTGCAAATTAGCAGGAAAATAATTCAACAATTCATGAGATCTTCAAAATGACATGGCTGCCACGGGACAGAGTGAAGAAGCAATTGAATAAAGATAGTCCATGGATAGGTGATTTTCATCCATTCATACTGGTTATTTATTATAATAAACAGATTAATTCTAAGCTTATATAAAAAATATTGGCTTAAATGATACATTTTTATTAAATAAAAACATATATAAAAGAAAATTCTCAAACTGGTCAAAAGTTCTGCATGCATTTATTGCATACATATGTACATTATTCATGTACTTATAATCTGACTTAATAAGTAAGTGGAAAGTTACTTTTCTGCTTGTGGATTTGTAAAAGTATAGTTTTGGATAGGCAAGGCAATAGACATGTGCAATTAGACTCATTCCAAATCCAATTTTGGAGGAATTCGGAAGCGTATACGTTTCTGAATGCTTTACAAATCAATAAGAACCAGAATTGTATAAAATAATTAAGTAAGATCTCAAGCAGCTGGAGGAGTATGCTATAAAATTAGAAAGACCAAATTAAAATAAAATTAGTCAGATCCATTTGTTTTCGAAAAAATAGCATAGGGACTTACAGGTATCTATTAACAAAATGTAACATTAAATATATACATCCAATGAGAATTACAATGAAAAACGACACATACAGAAAATTACATTGATAAACAAAAGGTACAAATAGTAACAATGTTATAGTAAAATTGTAATATGGTGACAAAGATAGAATAAATATGCTGGGACAAGGTTTATTCATGGAGAGTAGAAATAACGTTTTTTAGATTTTTTTTCTGTGGACTTGTGAATCATATACATTTTATATACAGAATATTTTACACAGTCACCCCTTCGCACACACACAACACAGCCTTGCCATAAACACAGTGCACACATGAAGACCACAAGTAGCCCCCTCATACACATAACACACTGTAAGCAGCTCCCCTACAAACACATACTCCCAGACACTGAGATTCACATGCTCACAGACACAGAGATTCGCAGACATGCATAGACACAGATATACATTCCAGACATAATCACAGATACACAGATACACACTCACAGATGCACAAGTATATTCCATGCCAGAAACACACTCTCAGACACATACACAGAGATACAATTTTTTTAAACCAAAATTGCTATGTTGCTATGCTAGAATTTTTATATTTATATTTATATTATTAAAAGACAAAAGACAGATAAACATTGCGTTAAGGGTTATATTGGTGGATTCAGATGTTCTTCATTAAAAAATGGGCTTTTCATAATGTTTTTCTAACTCTTGGAATATTCCCCAGTCTGATACTCAAAATATAAATGTATAAATATAATTTGATTGTATGCTTTCAGTATGCATGGGTAGAGAACAAAATACACTATGTTTTTCATTTTTCCTTAATCCATTTTTTAAAGTTAATATATTCACTAAATGGGTATAGCTTGGAATTGATCAATATATTGCAATTTCTAGAGCAACATAGCTCAGCAGGAAACTTGATATTGTATACATGTATAACAACCTTATTTTGCTGCCTGAGTCCACGTGGGTCCAGCTTTAACCTATCCAGTTAATTTCCTTCATTACTGACTTCTGACTTTGGCTTTCGCTACCTGACTTTACCCTTTATCCCAATTCATCACTGTGGCTTCGTACCTTGGCTGTTGTTACCTAATTATGCTTACAGATTACCCTTTCAACATACTTTATCATTGGCTTCCATCCTGACTAAGCTTTAAAATCATCTTCGCTTACCATTACAGACTTTGCCATTGACATTCTGCATATCCTCGGATCGGATATTATGGTAAACTCCAACACTCACTTATTCTCATTGTTTCTGTCTCCTCAAACCACTTCACCAATCTTTAATTCTGTCTCCTCTCTGTATCAGAAAGTACTCTGTATATTGCCAAGTCTTCACTATGGAATTTCTGAGTTACGCTGTTCCTCACCACGTGATCTTCGGTGCTCTGCCTTAAGTTGGTTAACACCACTTACCCAATATAATTATACAGTGATTATTCACAGTTATAATCCAGCTAACTATATTCTAAGCTTTCAGTTATGTTACTAATGTCTATATATGTTGTAAATATGCAGTTGTATATCTCAGTTATTGAAGTTCCTCATTTAAGTATGCCAATTGTCAAGTAAGCTCCATTGTGCATAGGTTGAAATGTCACAGTGCATGCCAAATATTAAAAGGTTAGTCTTTTCATTCACTATTCAATTTATTGTGCCCTCCCATCATTGTGAAATATAACACAATGGCCACCAGGAATCATAACAGCCTGTTAGTATATAGTACTAAACTTGCGTCCAAAATGTCCATGATGTTTATTGTATTTGTTATTTTATTTGAAAATGACAAGATCAAGTTTTCAGTGATTATGTAGAGGGCAAGTGCTTTATATTCATCTGACATTTTGAAATGCCTTAGAACTTTGGCAAGTTTCAGTAGAGATGAATGCTGCCAATATAGTCACCATTTGGTCAGACTTACACTACGCAACAGACCCTAAATAGCTTAGTTTGCTTTGGGCCAACAGCTTTATAAGAACTTAGACATGAATGAGCGCCAGCCCAGCAACCAGATGCTGCTCTTGGAAAATTATCAATGAAACCAGGCAAAGTTTCCTATACGTATAGTATATAAAATATTTAAGAACTTTATGTACTGTAGAAAATGTGCAAAATGAGCAATGCCTATATGCTGTGCTCCTTCATATCATGGTAACATTTTAAAAGACAACTGTAAGAATTAGCAATGGACAATAAAAATTCACAGTGGAGATAATAAAATCAACTGTGGAACAAAATTCTTATTATTCCAACATGGAACATGTGTTAATGTTTTAAAATAGGATATCCTGGATGCCAGCAAAGTTAAAATTATATTTTGGAATGTTTATATTGGCTATGTTATCTAGACTTATTGCTAGAACAGTACACTTAGCTATTAGGGAATATACAAGCCCATCACATTCACAATACTCTATTAAATGCATGTGACTACAACAGGTAAGATGAATGAGATCACAGTATTTGGCCACAAGGCTAACAACATTTTTATTGATATTATATACCGTTGCAATCAAAATTATTCAACCTCCCCCCCCTTTGAAAATCAGGTTTATTGCAAAAAGTTGCAGACTTTCAGCTGTTTGCAATGAACAAATCAAACTAAAGCAATTGAAATAGCTCAACACAACAAATGCTTCAAGTGTTTTTCCCAAATTCAACTGAAAATGCTGCTTATAATGACTTCTCCGGTCTCAACATTATTTAACCCCTTCATGGCAAGCGTCTTCAGCACTTACTATAGAACCCTTTTGCTGCTATGACCTGCTGCAAATGAGATACATAGCCAGACTCCAGCTTTTGGCAGCATTCCTGAGGAATCTTAGCCCATTGTTCAAAAGCAATGGCCTCCAGTCCAGTAATTTTATTATATAGATTTTCTATTGAGCTCAAGTTAGGCATCTGTGATGGCAACTGTAGAATTTTCCAAGATTTCCTTGGTGGAATTTGAGGTATGCTTGGGGTCATTGCCTTGTTAAAAGGTCCAATGATGCTCAAGCTTCAACTTCTTCACAGACGGCATGACGTTTTCTCCTAGGATTTCCTGATACCTCAATGCATCCATCTTGTCTTCCACGTGCTGCAGGTGTCCAGTGCCACAGGAAGAAAAGTAGCCCCAGAGCATCACCGAGCCACCACCATGCTTAACTGTAGACAGAGTGTTCTTTTCAGTGTGTGCTTCACTTTTCTTCCTCCACACATACCACTGATCCATTGGGCCGAAAAGTTCCAGTTTTGTTTCATCGCTTCCCAGAACAAAATCCCCAAACCTCTGTGGCTTACTTATATAATTTTGAGCACATAGGAGCTGACTTTCCTTGTACTTTTGGGTCAGTAGTGGTGTATGTCTTGGCATGGAAATCTTCTGCATTTAGTACACGCCTTACTGTGTTCACTGAATACTCTGGTCCTGTTGCCACCAAGTCTTGCTGCAGGGTTTTTGCAGTCACTCAATGGTTTTTCACAACCTGATATCTCAGAAATGTGGTTGCAACCATTGATAGCTTTCTTTTCCTGCTCTGTCCAAGTAGTGTAACCACTGTTCCTTCAACTTTGAACTTGTAAACTATGCTTCCAGTGGTGTCTCTAGGAACATTCAGTGCCTTGGCTATATTTTTGTATCCCATCTCTTGTTTGTAAAGGGCAATGATCTCTTCTCTTAACTTTGAGGACCATTCTTTTGACTTAACCATATTTCTAACATGCAACAAACCTCTAGCCAGTTCTGGTATTTCAAGTGTTCCAGCTCAAGAATTAGTTGCACTTGGTGCAACTAATGAAGCCCCTGGTTAGTTGAATGAGATGAGATTGAGACAAAACCTGTTTTCCAAATGTGTGCTGTTGTAAGGAATGCTATTCAGGGGTTGAGTACTTTTGAGACTAGGGAAGTCATTATAAGTTGCATTTTCAGTTGAATTTGGGGAAACCACTTGAAACATTCTTAGTGTTGAGCTATTTCAATTGCTTTTGTTTGATTTGATCATTGCAAACAGCTGAAAGTCTGTACATTTTGACAAGAAGCCTGATTTTCAAAGGAAGTTGAATAAGTTTGATTGGAACTGTATGTGTATGTAAAATATTTTACTTAGGTCTATAGTCTATTTTATAACTTTTCTAGTGATTTTAAATTTAAGTCACTTGAATAAAGTTGAAAGAGATTATGGCAAGATGGTTTCTTACAGTATTGCTTTACTTGCTATAACCACAGGCATACGCACATGAGAAATCAACCACCTGTATCTGACCCAGAAAAAAAAAACATAGGTAAATTAAATTGTATTGACCTGAGTTTTTTTTTTAATTCATTTTTATTATAATTTTGAAGATTAACCCCTTAAGGACACATGACACGTGTGACATGTCATGATTCCCTTTTATTCCAGATGTTTGATCCTTAAGGGGTTAAACAAGTATTAAACAGTAATAGTATAAACATCAAAATATGAATATTACATTACAGTGCATACAAAGCTACATAAAAAGACATACAACATAAAAAAGATATCGGGTCAGCCATCAGGATCTGGGGGTTGGACGGAGTCAGTGTCACTTCTTTAAAATAATCATTTAGAGCTAGAGCCACTTTCGGAATGTTATTATCCATGTTTTATCTTACAAATGCATCTATGCCAGGGTTATTAATTTAAATAAGGTATAGATAGTTTATTCTTTGTAGTAGTCAAACCATTTCCCCCAAATCTTATTTTAGGAACTGATATTGTTATCCTTGAAATATACCGCCTTTTCCATTAAACCTTGATATTGAATCTGTGTTTTGATCTCTGTTATAGAGGGAGATATATTCTGTTTCCATTTTCTAGCAATGCACAGTTTGACAGCCATCAAGACATGTATAGTCAAATATTGAGAGAATTTATCAATTTTTGGGAACTCTAAATGGAATAAGAATCTTTCTGGAGATAGCGTAATATTTAATTTTAAATCAATAAAAGGTTTAGATAATTCCAATTTAAGAATATCTAATCCTGTACAGTCCCACCACACTTGTTTGAATGAGCCACATTCACTATTACAACGCCAACAGATATTTGAGGAGTTAGCTTGGAATTTACCTATTTTCGTAGGGACCAAATACCATCTATGGATAAGTTTAAGGTATGTTTCCTGTATATTTATACAATGGACCGTTTTCCTTAAAGCTTCAAATATTTTTGACCAATCCTGACATGAAAAAGATTTATTTAATTCGGTTTCCCATCTAGAGATCATATTGTATTTTACTTCTTGGTTTAATACCTCCAAAGATCTTCTAACTGCTGAAGATTTATTGTTAACCTCTCCAAAAAGGATCTTGTCAAAAGGCAAGTCTTTAATTATAGTTACCTTATAAAAGTTTTTTTATTCTTAAGTAAGTGAAATCCTTTTTTACAAGTCCAATTTTTTCTTTAATACTTGGAAAGCTGCAAATACCAGAGGTATCATATAGGTCCTGAATTTTTATCCCATCTCTAACTAACCAACCAGATAAATTAAAATCTTGAATGAAAAATTTAAAAATTTCCAAAGGGGCATTTGAGGAAATTTGATTTTGAGCAAAAAAAGTATTTCTTTATTGGTATTATATATTGAAAAGTGTGGGAGATAATTTAATTATCAATAGGTAGGTTTTTAAAAAGTTTTTTTATCTATCCAGAAAAGATTGAAAGGGTCAAAGGTATTACATAAACTCTTTTCATATAAATACCAAGCTTTCAGCTTTGAATTGTTATTTCCCCATTCTAAATAGTGTGAAAACATTACTGTGTCGTGGATATAGAATATATTCAGAAAGGATAGACTTCCTTCTGCTAATCTAGCTGACATAAC
>CAKOES020000505.1:0-25812 GCA_933207985.1 Pelobates cultripes
GGACTGATGTGGATAGCACTAACTTGAAGGGAGAGCGAAAGAGGAGGATCAGTATTAGTAGGAGGAAAGACAAGGAGCTCAGTTTTAAAGAGATTTAGTTTCAGAAAGCGGGAGGACATCCAGTCAGAGATGGTAGACAGGCAAGCAGTGACACATCGCAGGACAGCAGTTGAGAGATCCGAGAAGGAGAGATATATCTGGGTGTCAACAGCATACAGGTGGTTCTTGAAGGTGTTGTAGCAGCCTCGGTGACTGGCAAAGATCGCCAGTCACACAGTCTCTTTCAGAAATCCTCAAAGAGAGCCTCCACCATGTTGTGTGTGCCACGTCAGTGTACATAGTATAAGCAGCTATGTTGCATGACCCTGTTGGGGCAGGATTGCTCCAAAGGAGAAGGTAACAGGGTACCAGCCCACTTCCTCAAAGCCCTGTCTGCACCATTTCGGGAGATTGGCCACCTTCCCCTGCTGCAGCACCTGCTAGGTCTCAGATATGTCAGCAATGAACAACGTCCAGAGAATGTGTATAGGCCAAGGAAAGAATTCCCAGACCAGTTGTTAGATGCGGTAAGTGAAGTGAGTTCTGCCAGCTGTAAAGAAATTGTCATAACAGCCAAGCAAAGACATTTAATTTGTTCTCAGAATACACTTTTGGTCACCATTGTGGTCAGGTCCCACCCCTAGCTATATGTATTTTATAGATATCTTTATGTTGTGGCCAGCTTCTTTTATAGAATGGGCTTCTCTGTATTGTGCTCAGCTCTCTGTATTGTATGAGTATCTCTGTACTTTATGTGGAGGAGTAAATATCTGGGGGAGGAGTCTGGAACCTCACCATCTTAAACTTCACCAGCCTCCAATGCTTTGTCCAATTTGTGGCTTAATCTGACTTCCTTTTTATCTTTGTGGGCATTTCCCATTTCTTGGCTCATATTTTGGTTGTTCTATGTAAATTGCCATGCCTGGATTTATTTATATATTTAAATAAGATGTATCTTATTTCTGCTGGTTCTCATAATTTTGTGTTAGTTTTTTTTCTTCATTATTCACATGTACATTCTGAAATGCAATATTAAAACTGTTTCCTTTATCAAGGTAGATGTCTTATGTGGTCTTTGTGACTCTGTATTCTGAGTGTCTGCCTTTGCACCCTTTGATTGAGTTTACATTAAGTTTATACAAGTGCCTCCCTGTTAGGATGTCCCCTTTGTTTCTAATTGCACATCCATTTCTTCTAAACTGCTTTTTTTAGCCCTTTGTTAAACATTCCACTAACAGAATATTTCCTTTTCAGTTAGGAACATTTTAAACATTTTTACGGGGATTCGTTGTCTGTCCTTTGATGGTGTGATGTATTTCAGACAATCATGGCCTTTTCTTGCCATTGTGATGCTCTTCCCATCAGCTAGAAATATTCTAGCTTTCATACTGAAGTACATTTTTTTGAGGAATGTCTCAAATGTGTCATTGCAGCTTGTTGCCTTGAATGATTAATATGGAACATTTTAGCAGAGCTCCTGTATTCTGACTAAATACCTCTGAAACTTGACTGGGGTCTCTGAAGACCTCTTCTACTGGACCAGGCAGCAGCTCTCTCCTTTCAGACAGGCAGGGCCATCATTAATATTGATTGGACCCTGGGCAAGCATTTGCTTTGGTTCCTGGACCCTGTCCCTTCCACTCCCTGGCATGCAGCCATGCCCTTCACTGGAATACAGTTGCAGAACTAAAGTAGAGGGGATCCTGGTGCAAGAATTTTTTTTTGGCCCTGCTATTGCATGGGTGGTGAAAAGGTAGACCCCATCTGTCATGCAACTTCAACAATGCTTTGAGAACTATGCTTGCAGGGTTGTATTTAGCACTGAGCTGTGTTTGTGTGTTTGAATGTAAGCATGTTTTTGTATGGAGTGTGTTTGTGTGAATATAGGTGTGTATTTATATGTGGTGTAGGAGTTCGAATGCAAGCATGCATTTATGTGTAGTGTTCATTTTTAAATGCAGGGTGTTTATATATAATTTTGGTGTTTAACACAGAGGTGCGTTTGTATGTAGTGTTCAAGTTTGAATGCAGGGGTGTATATGTGTGTAGTGTTGGCATTTGAATGCTGAAAAGTATGCGCATATACATACTGCCAGACACACTGTGATTCACACACACAAACTGACACACATGCAGAGATACAGACAAACAGATACAGACAAAGAGACACACATTGGCACACTTACAGATACACAACCTGTCACACCATGTAGATACCCAGACACAGAGATACAAACACTGACACACATGCAGATACACAGATGAACAGATACACACACTGACACACATGCAGATACACAGATACACACACTAACTACATGCAGATAAAGAGATACACACACAGATACACACACTGACAACATACAGATACACAAATAACACACTAACAGCATACAGATGCACAGCTTGACAACATATAGATATACACACACATATAGTCTGTCTGTCTTCCTTCAAGTCAACAGTGCTACCATCAGCTCCACCACGCAGGCTCGCTGCCTAGGTGTTCTCTTTGACTCTGACCTCTCCTTCACACCTCATGTTCAGTCTATCGCTAAATCCTGCCACTTCCATCTCAAAAACATTGCGCGCATCTGACCCTACTTAACGCTAGATGTGACTAAGGTGCTGGTCCATTCCACTGTCCTTTCTTGCCTTCACTACTACTACTTCACGACTTCACTAATCCCCTTCTCAGTGGTCTTACGTGCTCCCAACTTGCGCCGTTAAAGTCCATAATGAATACTGTGGCGAGGCTCATCTTCCTGTCCGCCCACACCTCCCACGCCTCACTATTCTGTCATTCCCTACATTGGCTTCCTATAAGATATAGGGCTCATTTTAAAATTCTGGTTCTTGCTTTCAGATCTCTACATAATGCTGCTCCCACCTATCTATCCTCCCTAATACACAAGTATGTCCCGTCTAGGCCCTTACGCTTCTGTCCGTACTCCCACCTCTGATGCCCGCCTTCAAAACTTCTCGAGGGCTGCACCATTCCTATGGAACTCACTTCACTCCTCCGTTAGATGCTCACCCAGTCTCCACTCATTCAAAATATCATTAAAAACCCACTTCTTCATAAAAGCGTATCAATTAAACTGGTAATAGCTCCCGACTGATTCCTCTCTTGCAACTGTCATTAGTCTAATACTATCCTTTTGTATCACTTTACCCCACTCCCTCTAGCATGTAAGCTCAATTAGCAGGGCTCTCAACCCCTCTGTTCCTATGTATCCAACTTGTCTGGTTAAAACTACATGTTTGTGCATCCACCCGTATCTGAAAAAAGTGAAAAATATGTCAACAGGAGTTTCTTAACTGCCACAGACTACATAAACATGTCCTCTACGATCGGATTAGTAAATGGGCTCACTGGAACCTAAGAACGACAGAGAAATTTCTTAGAGCAGTTCACTCAAGAAGAACAAGAATATGAACAAAATATCTGGACTACGAAAGAAGGTTATCCGTGCAGTGGTGGATAACCAAGGAATATATTAGAAGAGGTTTCCCGCTAGAATAACCAGATTGGGAGCTGGTAGCCACAGATGCCAGCGGGAAAGGATAGGGAGCCCAATACAAACCTCATTTAGCCCAAGGAATGTGGCCAATGAGTTGTTGGAGCCTCCGTTCCAATATTCTGGAATTGAGGGCAGTATTCTAAGTCCTTTTATCCTTCAAACACCTCTTAAAGAACAGATGGGTGAAGGTGAGAGTGGACAACTCTACCGCCATGACCTACTTAAATCATAAAGGGGAACAAAGAGCCAGAACATCATTTAGGAAACAAAGCATACCATAATCTGGGCACAACAGAACCTGAAAGGATTATCTGCCATACATCTTCCAGGTCAACTGAATGATGTTGCAGATTATCTGTGCCGCCACTACGTGGATCCAGAAGAATGGAAACTGATTTCCGATACATTTCAGGAGATATGCGATCTTTGGGGCGTTCCAGATTTCAATCTGATGTTAAGTTTCAGGAACAAACAAGCTTCCTTGTTCTATTCCAGAAGATTTGATCCGAGAGCAAAAGGCCAGGATACCTTAACACAAAGATGGAACTTTCAGTTGGACTATGTGTTTCCTCTCATTCCGTTGATACAGAGAACTCTCAATAAGATCTGGAAGCAAAAGGTGGAGGTAGTAGCTGTTATATGTTTCAGGCCGAGGAGACCTTCCCTCTACTCCTGAGTGTCACAGCGAGAACCATGGGAAATTCCAGTGCATCATCCCCGTGCAAATGAACCCAAATTCCTCCATAAAATAGATCTTACTTCTTTCCCTGCAAACCAATTAACAAATCTCACCTCCAAATAGATACTTACAGTTATATCTCTAATTTGAATTACCATATTCACCAGGCTTTTAACCATCTCCCTCCCTATATTGTATCTCAATGTTCCTCAGCCATTAACATGTTATAGTCCTATTCATAAACTACATTCCACTGCTCCCTGGCTCCCCTAGTGGTGTGCAGCTGAAGTGTAAAGCGCAGGTTTATGACAGTGCGATTATGATGTCATGATCTTGTGCCTTGTACTGTAGAGGTGACTGCTTGGGAAGCATAGGAGCAGTATACAGAGGATACATTCACACTGGATGCCTGCTCCCTATTTTTTACTCTAGAGAAGCATTGAGAGTTAACCTTTAAATGCTTGCTGCTTGTGAGTGGTGATGTTGCTCAGGTGAGAGGGGACTTACACAAGTCGGTTTACTTAGAGGCATCTGCACCATTACCCCTCTGGGTCCCTGGTGGCTGGGATAGAAGAGGAGGGTTTGCAAGGGCTGTAGACAGGAACGGCAGCTTTTGCAAGCTTGTTTTAGATATACCTCAATTAAAAAAAATGTGCATGGAAATGCATGCATATGTTCATTTGGGGTATATTTAATGAACAGTTATTTTTTATTTTTTAGTAGAGTGGTCCTTTAACATGGGGGAAAATCATGCTAACTTCAATACTTACTGCTCTTCCAGAGACTTTCCTCAATTTATGCCAAAATAAATCTAGTCTGGATTCCAAATATACACAAAAAAAAAAGCAATTGGAACATGAATTTCTCAATAGTGATGCTGATCTAAAAACTGCAGTTTACACACAATACAGATAAAGGCACAGCACAGACCCACAAAAATACAGTTTTTAATTTTGCAAGGTTACTTAAAATCATCTATCTTAGCAAACAAATCTGGAAATTCGGTAACACCATACTACATCACTACTTATTTTAACATGGGAAATAAAAATACCAACTGTAATACCTACTGCTTCCAGAGACTCGTCTAAAACGTATGCTTTACGGTGTTCACCTCCAGAGGGGCACCTATAGTGCAGGGGTGGGGTGATTTTAAGACGCCTTGTAAAGTTTAAACCTGTATATTTTTGTGTGTGTACTGTTCCTTAATCTGTATTTTG
The DNA here is from genome assembly GCA_933207985.1 of Pelobates cultripes. NCBI lineage: Eukaryota > Metazoa > Chordata > Amphibia > Anura > Pelobatidae > Pelobates > Pelobates cultripes. The sequence goes on from CAKOES020000505.1 coordinate 5,463, forward strand.
TATAAATTGTGACTGTAGGTCCCAGTCACTAGTTTTAAACATTGACTAGATATGGAGCATTGGGAAATTCTAAACCTTCCTTATACTAATCTGGTTGTCTTATGGTCTTAGGGTTTTTTATTAATTAATTAATTAAATTAATTTTTAAAAACTGTTTTTAATGTAGCAGCTGTTTAGCCAGCTACCATATAATTAACCCACGTACTGCCGAGGGTTTTAGACTATATGCCTGCTGGCTGCAAGTGCTGCCATCAGGCAAATAGTACTTAAAATTAATATTCGCTAACAAAAAAAGCAAGATAACGTAATTTGCAAATGTTCATTGTGCTATTTTTTTATTTGCTTCTTGTACTGTTATCCCCCTCTGTTGGTTACTTTTTATCACTTGATCTGTGAACCAAATGGCACTAAAGTGCAAAATATACACATTATATTATGTATATTGTTTGCAGAGCACCAATTGACCCATTTTCACACCCTCTAGGCCAGGGGTAGGCAACCTTCGGATGTTGTGGACTACATCTCCCACAATGTTCTTACAGCCATAATGCTGGCAAAGCATCATGCATGGGAGGTGTAGTCCAAAACATCTGCAGTGCCGAAGGTTGCCTATCCCTGCTCTAGGCTCATCTGATTCATTTATGAATCAGGTTTTTAGGTACCAATATTCTATCAAACTGAAATAACACATACCTTTAATCAAACTTTATTTGGGAAACCTGTAAAATAGTTTGTGTTTGCACATCTCCTATTAAAAAGTTTTCTACTTTTACAACTACAAAGAAATGTATTTTATGTGAATCCCTTGACTACAAGGTTGGCTATGATAAGACTACAGAAGTTTGCTATCCTGTGCTTTATGAGCTGTGGTGTACAAATAATCTCCTTTAGCAAGCAACTCTTAGGCTTCATTAAGTTTTGAGATGTCTCATCACAGTGATTTTGACTTAGTATGCATGAGGCTTTTATTTTATGTATTGTGGATTGTGCGCTTAGTAATATTGATGGGGAAATATTTTCTGATAAAAAAACGGAGGAAAGGAAAATGTTCTGTTTTTTTTCATCTCAACAAGCACTGCATGCAAAAAGGTATTGCTGCGTAATTAATTTCTACATGATTTGCTTGCATATCAAATATTAAACACTATGCATGCATATAATAATGTACACTAATATGTGTATCCTCTTATTAAAGTTATTGTTGTGGGTTAACATTAAAAAACATTAAAAACATTTAAAAAAAAGTTACATATACAAGAATTCAGGACCATCAAGAAACCATAAAAAGACAGACATGTGTTCTGTTTTTTTCTGATTGCATATCATAGAAAAAAACATAGCTCATCTCTACATAGCAAAATGATTAAGTCTCCCACATGCTAAAACTTAACAACTGTGAAGAAGAATGTGTAGGCATTCTTCTCTCCCCCAATATACCTTTCAACCAATCTTCCCTGTCCCTGCCTTATTTGTATCCTCCTTTGAAGTTCACGCTGTCATCCTTTTTTAACAAATTCATTTAGGAATTGCTGTATTTATCACCCCCTGATTATCCTAGCCTCTTCACTGAACACATTTCTTCCTGGCTACCCCACTTCCTCTCCACTAGCACTCCTTCTTTTATCCTTGGGGACATTAATATCCCCAAGGATAAAAGATGGCCCTTTGACTGCTCTATGCAAATTCCTTCGGCCTTGCGCAAGGGTCTATCTCAACAACTCATGCTTCAGGAAACACTCTGGATCTAATCTTCACCGATCTCTGTACTACCTCCTATCTCTCCAGTGTTCCATTTACTATATGTGATCATTATCTGCTGATCTTTGACATTGGCATACCACATACCCAAATTATACCACTCTCAGTATAACAGTCTAGTAAAAACCTCCACTGTCTCGACCTACAGAAATTCTCCACTAACCTCCAAACTCTCATGTTACGTATCTCAAACCTCACCTGCCCTAGTTCTGCAACCTTCCTCTACAACTCTGTGGCAAATGCTCCCTTGCCATGAACTCATGGAGGAGCGTCAAGGCTGGCCTCCTGCCCACAGATTATGGACTGAGTCCATTGTTTTACCCGCCTGGTCATAGTGTTTTGATACCCGACTTTGCAACCCGACACCTCATCCAAAAAGAACTATAATGACTGGACTGTTCCCTCTCAACCATGCCTCCACTTCAGTACCCTTCCTAGCTGCCCTCTGGATCATTGTAAACATGCAGGATGGCTCCAGAGGCACGGCGCACCAGATCAAGAGCTAGCTCCAAATACCCTAGTACTCTGGATTGGATTGCGGCTACACCACCGTCCGCTGAAACTTTAACTAGAGTGCTTTCTGTCCCAGTATCACCTAGCAGGGTGCTTTTTGGAGGGGAGCTAGAGGAGATGGTATGGCATCCATAGATATCCTGGACTCAGGGTAACTGCAAGTATTCAGGGAAAGCAACATTGTTTTTGGTGACTAGAATTTTCACCCAGATGCCATGGAACTGTGCACCAGATCGGAGACTAGCTGCAACCCGCTAAAAATCGGACTTAACTCTGGCTAGCAACCTCCGATCCTATGCACTATCTGGGCAGATTTGTTGCTTAGGGACGAGTTATCTGGGGATGTACGACATGTGGAGATGTTCAGCCGTATTATGTGTGTTTTGTGGTGTTTTTGTGTTTTGCACTTTCTATGTCTGGAAGATAATTGGTTTAACTGATATCTGACTCAATTATCACCTGGCAGGCTTATGTTTCTGTAAATGGAGACCTCATGCTGGGGTCTGTGCATATAAACCTGTGGTTCAGACAAGGAGTCATTGTTTTAACCTAAGTGTCGTCCAGTGTTTGTGATGAACACTGGGATTATAGTACCTCTGGAGAAAAGGTCATTAGAGCTATCACACTACCCTGTTCCAGGAAGTAAAAGCTCTAGAAGAACCAGAGTGAAGCCATGGCAACTGGGGAAGAAGCACTTCAGGTGTCCCAGTTCCAGCCAGGAAGTGATCTTGGCAGTGGCGTACACACAAACCATGGGGCCCCAGTGCGAAAATGACCTGTGGCCCCTCCTCCACACACGCACACACACACACATAGACACATACATACAAACAAACAGACAGGCACACACATATATATATATATATATATACACACAGACACATACATACAAACAGACAGGAACACATACAGACACACACACACATACAGACAGACAGGCACACATACATGCACACACACACAGACAGACACACAGAAGACACACATACATGCAAAGACACATACATAAAAAAACAGACAGGCACACATATACACAGGCAGACACATACAGACAGACACACACACAGAGACAGACATACACACACACAAGACGCACATACATACATGCAAACAGACAAGCACACACACGTATAGGCAGACACACACACAGACAGACACACATACATACACAGACAGGCACACACACACATACATACAAAGACATACATACAAACAGGCAGACACACACACACAGACACACATACATACAGACAGACACACATGCATACAAACACACACACACAAAATGTTTAAGTCACCCTCCTGTTTCTTACCTTTTAGGCGCAGAAGCGTGACTGGGGTCCAGTGGTGGCTCAGGTGGATGGGAGTCAGAGTTCCCACTCTGACTCCCTGGTCTTCCTCCTGCACGGGCTCTCAGCTCTGTGATGTAATCACAGGGGGCCCGGTCGCGCTGTTAAAGCGCCCAGCTCTGACCGGGCCCCCTTACAATCCACATCCATCGGGTGGCCCTGACAGCATGTGCCATCTGATGGACTCCTTGGACGATGGTCCCGGTGGTTTGCCACGTGGGCCGGGGTCACAGAAGATGATAGTGGTGTATACCCGGTCACAGGGGTCCGCAGGGCGACCGGGCCCCCTGGAGTGGTGGACCTGGTCGCAGCTGCGAACCCTGCGACCGCAGTATGTATGCCGCTGGATCTTGGCGTAGATACCCAGCCGGGGTACAGGGAGCTCCGCTACAAACTCCACCCTCTCCCCCTACTTCATGCAGTGCCACCCCCCCCAATTTAACTTGAAGCCGGAAGCACCAAGTCTCCCCTGCTGCAGCAGTTTCACCACTGATCTATATTCCCACTTGCCTGATGGGTTCTCCGAACCAGTGTCAGTGCACAGAGGTGGGTGGACCATCACCTCCCTCTTTCTTTGAAGTATGGAATCCTAGATAAAAGTTGCCACATGCGGCCAAAGGAGGTACTATGCCGGGAGGAACTTCCTGCTGGGTCAGAGAGAGTAGTACAGGGGAGAAACAGGAAGAGGAATCTCAGCTCTGCACACAGTGTTGGGGGAATGAAGCATCTAGGCAGCTGCTGGTAAGTGTGAGTCTGTGCCTGTGGTTCAGTCTGTGTATTTGTGGGGGAGGGAGGGGGCAGTCTGTGTGTGTGGGGTCAGTCTATGTGTGTGTGGGGGTGGGGGTCAGTCTTTGCAGCTGCCCCCTGTCAGCTCCTGTCCCACCCCTCTCAGCTCCTAAACCCCCCTGACAGACCCTGACCCCCCTCACAGCCCCTCACTCCCCCTCACAGCCCCTGCTCCCCTTCTTCTCTTGCCCCTCTCTACAGCCTCTTTTTCCCCCTCTACAGCCCATGTGGCCCTCTCAGCTGCTGTCCCACTCTTTCAGCTGCTGTCCCACCCTTTCAGCTCCTGTCCCCCTCTCAGCTCCTGCTCCCCTCTCTACAGCCAATGTGCCCCCCTCTATAGCAGCTGTCTATTCCCTCAGCTCTTGTATCCCCTGTCAGCACCTGCCCCCCTCAGCACCTGTCCCCCCTCAGGGCCCTTGTCCTCCTCACAGCCCCATCACTCCCCTAACAGCCCTTGTCCCCCCTCAGCCCTTGCATCCCTCACTAAAGTTCCTGCCTCCCCCCTCTACATGCTCTGCCTCCCCCCTACAGCCCTTGCCCCCTCCACCACAGCCTCTAACTCCCCTACTACAACATCTATCACCCCACTACAACCCCCAACATTTTTACAGACCCCTGCTCTGTATGACTATAAGACTATGTATGTCTGTGTCTGTATGTCTCTGTATGATAGTATCTGAATGTCTCTGTATGACAGTGTCTCAATATCTGTGTGTGTGTGTCTGTATGTCTGTGTTTGTATGACGTACTTGTATGTGTAGATTGGTATGGCTGTGTGCCTGTATGACTATGTTTGTTTGATTGTATGCCTGCATATCTCTGTGACTGTGTGGCTGTATGGCTGTGTGTTGCTATATATCTATGTCTATTAGGCATGGGGAAAGAAGATACACAAAGGACCCTGGGGGGGGGGAAGAGACACATAAAACAGACTGAGGGGAGAAAGCAACAGAAAGGGCTGGATGAAAGAAAGAGACACACAAATGGGCTGGGGAGGAGAAAGAGACACGCAAAGGGGCTGGGGAAAGTAAGAGATACACAAGGGGAGTTGTATTCGACACACAAGAGGGTGTAGAAGAAATTAGAACGGAGGTTACAAGACACACAGGTGAAGACACAATTTTATTTTGGGGGAGGGAGAGGCAAAATGCATCTGGCCCTGTGTGTGTGTGGGGGAGTCAGTGTGTGTGTGTGGGGAGGGTCAGATTGTGTGTGTATGGGTCAGTCTGTGTGTACAGGGGTCAGTGTGTGTGTGTGTGTGTATGGGTCAGTGTGTGTATGTGTGTATGGTCAGTCTGTGGGTTTGCATGGGTCAGTCTGTGTAAGTGCTTGAGCTCCAAAAGTGATACCTCTCATCTTGTGACCTCCCCTGTACCCGATGGATAGGCAGCCTTCACAACTACCAGATCTAATTGTGCTATCCCCTCCCTGTAAAGTAAGATCAGGGAAAGGGGAATATTCTATATTTTTTAAAAACAATTATTAAAGTTAAAATTGTAAAGCCCTTCCCTATCCCACTCTCTACACCCCCCTGAACACAGTACACTCTCACAGACAGTGAACCCCCATCTAGAGTACTCCTTTGCATACACACACAGTGCACCCCTCACACACTTCATCCCACACATCATCTCTTCACCTACATACACACTTCGTCTCCACATATATTCACCCCCACATATGCACATACATACTCCATCCCATTACACACCTAATCTCATGTATGTATATATATATATATACAGGGAGTGCAGAATTATTAGGCAAATGAGTATTTTGACCACATCATCCTCTTTATGCATGTTGTCTTACTCCAAGCTGTATAGGCTCGAAAGCCTACTACCAATTAAGCATATTAGGTGATGTGCATCTCTGTAATGAGAAGGGGTGTGGTCTAATGACATCAACACCCTATATCAGGTGTGCATAATTATTAGGCAACTTCCTTTCCTTTGGCAAAATGGGTCAAAAGAAGGACTTGACAGGCTCAGAAAAGTCAAAAATAGTGAGATATCTTGCAGAGGGATGCAGCACTCTTAAAATTGCAAAGCTTCTGAAGCGTGATCATCGAACAATCAAGCGTTTCATTCAAAATAGTCAACAGGGTCGCAAGAAGCATGTGGAAAAACCAAGGTGCAAAATAACTGCCCATGAACTGAGAAAAGTCAAGCGTGCAGCTGCCACGATGCCACTTGCCACCAGTTTGGCCATATTTCAGAGCTGCAACATCACTGGAGTGCCCAAAAGCACAAGGTGTGCAATACTCAGAGACATGGCCAAGGTAAGAAAGGCTGAAAGACGACCACCACTGAACAAGACACACAAGCTGAAACGTCAAGACTGGGCCAAGAAATATCTCAAGACTGATTTTTCTAAGGTTTTATGGACTGATGAAATGAGAGTGAGTCTTGATGGGCCAGATGGATGGGCCCGTGGCTGGATTGGTAAAGGGCAGAGAGCTCCAGTCCGACTCAGATGCCAGCAAGGTGGAGGTGGAGTACTGGTTTGGGCTGGTATCATCAAAGATGAGCTTGTGGGGCCTTTTCGGGTTGAGGATGGAGTCAAGCTCAACTCCCAGTCCTACTGCCAGTTCCTGGAAGACACCTTCTTCAAGCAGTGGTACAGGAAGAAGTCTGCATCCTTCAAGAAAAACATGATTTTCATGCAGGACAATGCTCCATCACACGCGTCCAAGTACTCCACAGCGTGGCTGGCAAGAAAGGGTATAAAAGAAGAAAATCTAATGACATGGCCTCCTTGTTCACCTGATCTGAACCCCATTGAGAACCTGTGGTCCATCATCAAATGTGAGATTTACAAGGAGGGAAAACAGTACACCTCTCTGAACAGTGTCTGGGAGGCTGTGGTTGCTGCTGCACGCAATGTTGATGGTGAACAGATCAAAACACTGACAGAATCCATGGATGGCAGGCTTTTGAGTGTCCTTGCAAAGAAAGGTGGCTATATTGGTCACTGATTTGTTTTTGTTTTGTTTTTGAATGTCAGAAATGTATATTTGTGAATGTTGAGATGTTATATTGGTTTCACTGGTAATAATAAATAATTGAAATGGGTATATATTTGTTTTTTGTTAAGTTGCCTAATAATTATGCACACTAATAGTCACCTGCACACACAGATATCCCCCTAACATAGCTAAAACTAAAAACAAACTAAAAACTACTTCCAAAAATATTCAGCTTTGATATTAATTAGTTTTTTGGGTTCATTGAGAACATGGTTGTTGTTCAATAATAAAATTAATCCTCAAAAATACAACTTGCCTAATAATTCTGCACTCCCTGTATATATACATACATACATACATACAAACACACACACACACACACTACAGCTACAATATAACCCCAATACACATGCACTCACACTGTAGCCCATAGACGTACACGCACACACTTTACAGGCACCATGGAAAATTATCTTGCAACTTCTGAAAACGTTTTCCAGTTTTCGTGATAAGGTGTCTTGCCTGTAATAAGGAAGGCGCAGCGGTGGAAATACAGGCAGTGCTGATGCTGCAGTTACACCAGGGCCCATTGAGTGGCCCGTACACTTAGGGCCCTCTATACGTTAGTTACAACACTGTGCAGCAGCTTCCCCAGCACACAAGCTCTGCCCCTGCATGGAAGATCGCCTCCCCGTACACAAGCTCCACCATCATATGGAAGATCCACCCTCTCACACAAGCTCCATCCCCATTCTTTAGCAGAGGACTTTGCTACATGAAGAAGCCCGAAAATGGCCTCCAAGTTCTCCCAAAGCCACAACCTCCAGTGCCAGATTGGCTTCCAATACTTAGCATGGAAGAGTTATCTTGTATATGCACGTGCCTGCTAGTGAGTGAACTTGTGTGTGTCGGTTAGCTTTTCTGTAGTGAGCTTGTGTGTGTTTCATTGAACTTTTCTGTAGTGAACATGTGTGTTAGTGAGCTTGTCTGTAATGAGCATGCATGTGTGTCAGTGAGCTTGTCTATAGTGAGCTTGTGTGTGTATCAGAGAGCTTGTCTATAGTGATCATGTGTGTCCATGAGCTTGTCTGTAGTGAGTATGTATGTCAGTTTACTTGTCTGTAGTGAGAATTTGTGTGTTTCAGTGAGCTTGTCTCAAGTGAGCATGTGTGTGTGTCAGTGAGCTTGTCTATAGTGAGCTTCTGTGTGTATCAGTGAGCTTGTTGGTAGTGAGCTTGTGTGTGTGTCAGTGAGCTTGTCTGTAGTGAGCTTGTGTGTGTGTCAGTGACCTTGTCTTGTCATTGCTAATCTCAACCATGGAGGCAGGTTCAGCCATGAACATGGCACGGCGTCAGAAAAAAGGTTTCTAAAAACACCTTTCTCATGCGATCAAAGGAGGCAGGTACCTAAACATACACTCACTGGCAGTCACGCAATCTCTTACTGAGACACACACTGACAAACACACAGACATTCTGACAGACATACACTGACAGACACACACTCTCTGACTGAGACACACACACTCTGGCACATACACACACACACAGCTTAACGAAGAGCTGACAAATCCCAGGGCAAATTTTGTAGTCGCCATGCCGACCTGGGATTTGTCGAGCCCTGTGTATGTATGATTGTGTGTACATATATATGTACACACATATGTGCATGTTTTATAACTGCCCCCCATACTGTTGTCCCTGGCCTCTCATGGGCCTCTCCCCCCTAAATATGAATCCTGGAGATGCCACTGTTTGTTATGAGCTATTTGTAATGATTAATGATCCTCTGTGTTTACCATATATTATTACATTGAACACCTTTTTGAATTATGATCTGTGTGCAACATTCAAGACAAGTTGTCTGAAATCTTTCAAAATGTCACCTTAAGGTGTTGGGGACTCTATGGGAACATGGACCCAGCTGGACATATTTTTGATTTTTAATTTTGGAACAATATATTTCTCTTATAAAGAAGATTACTAATTTTAGACTTATCTCCTCTGCTGAGGTTTGCCCTTTTTGTTTAGTTTTTACCAAAACTATTTAAGTGGGACTCCAAAATCTTAATTTTAACTTAACCCCTTAATGGTACTGTATAGGCATACACCCAAAATGTTAACCTACTGTTACTAAATGTTTTTTTTCCTTAAATAGTGTAAAAATTATTTTTAAATTTTTGCTATTGCTTTATTTTTTTGAATTTGACAATTTTTATTTTGTCAGCGTTAAATGTAAAACATGGGAGTACAGAAGAGAAGTGGGTGGGGAAATTGCAATTTGTTGCGACTTTAGTTTACTAGTGTGTGGGGTGAGGGTACAGAAGGAAAAAATGGGGGGGGGGAGGGGAGCCCTACTTTGGTTCGGTAGTTGGCGGCGTCATTATCAAATTTCACAGCATCTTGGACAGTTACATTTTGGTAGTGTGTCAGTTGCATTCAGATGCAACTCTAGATGTTGCATTTGGAGATATGTAGCAGGGTATTAGTGTCACCTTTCTATGTAGCCCGCTTAAAAGGGTGCTCTTGGGGTTTAGGTTCATGGATGGTGGTTCACGAGGTTGTCCTCGTTAAGTCTGGACAGGGGAGGATGGGGGAGTGTGGGGGGAACTCTTTTTCCCCAGAGTTCCCATGCTGTGGACCAGTATGGGGTTGTTCGTTGAGTGTTTCTTGCCATGGTATATATATATTCGTATATCTTATTGGTGTCTACAGCGGTGACACACTGGGTAAGTGTGGGGGGGAAGATCGCTTCCATTTTCTGTTAATGATGGTAAGTGCGGCAATGATGATGTGGTAGGCAAGGTATCTCTGGTGTTTTTGCGGTGTGTATGGCAGCAGGAGGAGCAGAAAGGTCTCGGGCCGGTACGGTAGTTGTATGTTAGTGCATTTGGTGATTAAATCCGCTACTTGTTGCCAGTACTGTTGGAGCTCCGAGCATTGCCACCAGATGTGCATCATAGTGCCTCTGTCTTTTTGGCATCTCCAGCAGGTGTCTGATGTGGTGGGGAAGCTGTGTTTAAGGTGTGTGGGGACTAGATGCCATCTGTGTAATATTATCCGGGTTAGTTCCAGGTGAGTCGTGCAAAGGGTCAATTGTTTATGTGCCTTGAAGATGATTTGCCATTGGGCCTCTGAGCGTCAGCCTCCAATGTCTCTTTCCCATGCTGATATAAAGGAGGGGGGTTTTGTTGAGGTTGGGTGTGTTCCGAGGTGTAGATCGTGGAGATGAGTTTTTTGGTCGGTTTGTTCGTTATGCATATTTGTTCTATGGTTTGCCAGCGTGGGTCAGATTTAGTAGGGGGTTTTGTTTTCAGTTGGCGGGCGAACCAGGATTGTAGTTGCATGTAGGAGAACTTAGCTGTCATGGGCAGTTCAAACTTCTGTCTCAGGTCTGAGAATTTCTTCAGGTGGGGGCCATGCGTTAGTTGTGATATCGTTTTTTTTCCGTGCCTGTGCCAGAGTTTGTAGTTGAAATCAGGTATGAGAAGTTTAAGTGATTCAAATGGGAGGGTAGGGGAGGTTAGGTCGTTGTTACCTATACATTTTTGGTAGTTGTCCCATATGGAGAGGATGAGTGTGGTTGTGGGCAATAGTTCGGCGTTTCTTGGTCTTTGGGATTTCGGCAGCCAGGCCAATGCTGATATGGGTATGCCGTTTGCGTAGCTCTTTTCTATTTTGACCCATGCCATCATTTCACGTTAGTGCGATGCTGCTAATAGGGGTGCTATGTGTGCTGCTCTGTAGTATCCTATTATGTCTGGCATGCCCATCCCGCCCTGGGTGAAAGACCGGTGCATTGTGAATTTCGCTACTCGTGGTTTTTTGTCATCCCATACATAGTCGTTTAGGAGATTTTGCAAGTCGCGGATGTATTTGTGCGGGAGTCGTAACGGGAGCGTGTGAAAGAGGTATTGGATCTTTGGTAGAGGCATCATTTTCACAGAAGCTATTCGGCCTGCCCATGAGACGAACTTCCCTTTCCACCCTTATATGAGTGTTCGGATTTCACTAAGTAATTTGAGATAGTTTGCTTTGAATACTGTGTTGGGTGTGGGTGTGAAGTTGACCCCTAAAAACTTTATATGGTCCTGTCTCCAATCGTATGTGAAGTTGGTCTTGAGTTGTTCCATATCTTGTGCAGGAACATTGATTCGTAGGGCAAGGGTTTTTGCAATGTTTAGTTTATAGTAGGAGCAGCGACTGTACTGAGTGAGAAGTTTGTGGAAATTGGGGAGGGATATATGTGGTTGTTCCAGAGTTAAAAGCATGTCATCTGCGACCAGGGACAATTTGTATTCTTGACCCTTGATTTTAACTCCATGTATGTTTGGCTCATCCCTTATTAGTTGTGTCAGGAGGTATTTTTTGGGGGGTGTCGGGGTCAGGCTAGAGGTGTAGGCTTTTGACCTTGTACCCGAGGCTGCGGGTATAGGGGGCTCCCTGATAATAGGGGTTTCGTGCCCTCAGTTTGGGACTCCTAACTTGGGTCGCCTTGGGCGGGGGGACCTGGTTTAAATACTGCCTCTTTGTTACATGCCTGCACAAGTACATTTACAGTTTTAGCCGGCTGGTGGGTGCTGCTGCACATATGAGAGAGTTTTATCAGTGGAAAGGTTAAAAATTAAGTAAACATGAGTTAAACATTGTTAGAAGGTAGCTACAAGTCGTGAGCTAAAATCAGTATACTTGCGGTGTCTCATGGTTGTCAGTTCTTAGTATTTAGTCCACCTGTGTCCTGCGGCCTTGTCTGGGGGACCGTTGAGTGTCCTTAGATGTGGAGCTGAGTGGACCCGATTCTGCCAGTGATTTCATACCCTCCTCAGGGGAGGAGATGACTTTCATGTCACCATTTCTTGTAACGATTAATTTAGTGGGGAAACCCCACCTGTACCGGGGCCCTCAGTTCCTCAATTCCGATGTGACTTGCTGAAATTCTCTTCTTTTTCTAAGAGCAGCCACGGAGAGGTCCACCATGATACGGATTGTGGGATAGTCTTCGTGAAGGTCTTGTTTGCTACGGTGCGTTTTGAGTATAAGTTCCTTGATGTGGTAAAAATGTGCCCTGAGGCACACAGGTGTGGAGTCAGGTAGGATATCAGGCGCGTAGGCACGGAAAAGGCCTCTGACAAAAATTGGCAGTTCGTCTGGAAGGACAGATTCTGGGACACCTCACAGCCGCAGATTATTTCGGCGTGCTCTGTCCTCATTGTCCGCCATGCGATCCTCCATGCGCTCCATTTTGTGTTGCATCGTTAGTATGTGGCCTGTTGTTTCGGCCTGCGTGGAGGCCAGGTCTTGGTAGTGCTGTTCCACATGGGAGGTCCTGTTGGAGAGGTTTCACACCTCCTGTCGGATCTGGTCCGCCATCGACTTCCAGGTGCTGATTAGCTTTGCTGACATGGATTCCATGGCCCTCTCGAAGTGGCTTCTCGTGAGGCATTCCGACATCTGAGGTCAGTCAGCATTTGTGCAGGTGAGGTGTGTATCTTGGTCCTCTGCGCCATCTTGGAGCGCAGCCAGCGCGGCCTCTCTGGTCACTGGTTCTGGCCAATATAGTTTTTATTTATGACTATTTCAATAGATTTGCTCTTTAGCCCTGCAATAATTGCTATACATAAGAATATAACAGAAATGTTTTATGTATGTGTCATTTAGTTCGTTAGTTCATTATGTATTTGAAAGTATTTTTTGTAATAGTGTTAAGATACAATTTAAAGAAAGAAATAGAAATTAACCAGATAAGTACAGATAGAGAAAGAGAAAATAAATAATACATTTGATGATTTGGTATTAGATGACCCTATTTATGACTCTGCAAGAAATAAAATAACTAATACCATATTCTGATGTAATAAAAAAAAAAAAAAAATAGAATACAATAGAAATTATTGCAAATGTACAAATGTTGCCAGTGACGGTGCTGTCACATTTCTACAGTCAACATACATTTGAATTTTAGTTTGAGTTATAATAACATGGGCCATTGAGAGAAAATAAAACAGAGAACGACAAATTATCAGTAGTTTTGTCATTCAGTGCTCAAGCAAATATGCATAACTGCAGGGTAAAAACAACCACCAACTGCTACCTAGAAAAAAACAGTGTAACAGAAAAAAAATCCATTCAATCTCCTACGCTAATTTATAGTGGGAGACAAAATGCATACCAAATCTTTTGTACATTTTCCACCTAGCTATGTAAATCTGTATTCCATGCGTTGTGAAACAAAAATACATTTTCTAAACCATTTAACATCTAAAAAGAATGTAAAATATATTTGTAGTTCGGGGACATTGGCCGTAATAGCAATATAAAACCACATAAGAAAATAACATTCGGTTGTGGTGTGCCGGAACCGACGTATGGGGTAGGCCTGTAATAAAAGAGGGCCTACCCATGAATAGTGATAAAGGGGAGTGTGGGAGGGATGAACCCAGCTGTAAATGTTCTGATGAGGAGGGTGCCTGAGCTTATATAGCCAGGTAACCCCTCCCACAATTACAGGCTATGGCTTTTTATCTGTAGTTGGGGACATTAGCCGTAATAGCAAAATAAAACAACATAAGAAAATAACAGTCGGTTGTGGTGTGCTGGAATCGAGTATGGGGTAGGCCTGTGATAAAAGAGAGCAAAAAGGTTGATGTAAACAAATAACTTTATTGTACACATGTTATACAGCCAGTCCTTTAAACGCTAATCTTAATTCTTGTTATGGTTGTGGAATATAAGTGGTGTATGCTGCAGATTTCCATCGCCGTAGTCTTTTAATTATATGAGCTGGGACGTTTAGGCTCGAAGCCGCAGAAGCGGCTCCAATTCTAAATGAGTGGCCAGAAAACCCTGAGGGGTCAAGACCGAGTCTAATGAACAGACTTCTGATATAGTATATGAACTTCGTAGTGCTCAAGGGGTTGCCATGTAATGACAGTAGTGGAGTATTACTATTAAGACCCACCAGGGTATAATGGTATGTGTCAAATAATGTAACGGGGCACCATTGGTTACCGGTGGAATAATAGAAGACTTTGGTAGGTGGGCCTAGTTGATTTGTTTTGGTGTGATCGATGGTAAGTACGTAATGGTCTGTGTCTTTTTGAAGGTTCGTAATTTTAAGGTGCTGGTGATTAGACGTGATGTTATTGGTGGTGAATTTATTTGGTCCTAAGAAACCATAGAAGGCTAGATAAGCTGCTGTTTTTATAACAAGATTTGTGTGGTTTCGAATGGATTGGTGTCCAGGATGTCTGAGAGTGCACAAAATGTGGGACTGTCTATAGGGAGCCTGGTAGTGGGTTTGTCTAATCGTTGTATGCTTTTCAAAATGTTTTTAATGGGATAGTAAGACATGAAGGGGTTCATGCTAGGGTAGGCACTAAGGATTTGGTGTTGAATATCTGTGAGATATAGTTTTATGGTGTTTAATGATAATCTTAGATTAAGGTGGCAAAAAGAGATAAATGCTATAATAGAGTCTAGTGAATAGTGATGTCGCGAACGTGAATTTTTCGGTTCGCGAATGGCGAACGCGAACTTCCGCAAATGTTTGCGAACCCAACGAACCCGGCGAACCGCCATAGACTTCAATGGGCAGGCGAATTTTAAAACCCACAGGGACTCTTACTGGTTGAAGTGGGGGGAGGAGACCTACTCTCCTCCCCCCCCGGCCCCCACCCCTGGGCGGCGGGTGGGGGCCATAAAGATAATGAGGGGGGGACCTACTGTCCCCCCCCGGCCCCCACCCCTGAGCGGTGGGTGGGGGCCCTAATAACAATAAGGGGGGGACCTATTGTCCCGCCCCCGCCCCCACCCCTGAGCGGTGGGTGGGGGCCCTAAAATGAAAAATAAGGGGGGGACCTATTGTCCCCCCTGCCCCACCCCTGCGCGGCGGGTGGGGGCCATATTGATAATGAGGGGCGGACCTATGTTCGCTGGGAACTATTCGCCAGCGAACCGTTCGGGACATCACTACTAGTGAATGAGTGTCACTTATCTGGTAGTCTGCCATGAATTTAGTATATAGGGTGAATGCTCTATTGTATGCCCATGATGTGTTTGTAGAGAGGGCTGGAACAGCTATGTGTGATAGCAGTCTTTCTAGTCCAGGATGAGGTTTTGGTATGAGGGGGTGCTGACCGGTCTGGTGCTGGCTGGGGGATGGGCTCTGAAGAAAACCTGTAAATTAAATTGAGACAATGCAGCAGCGGCTGTATTGGTGCATCCTGGGATGTGTATGCAAGTGATGTGGAATTGCAGCATAGCTGCTAACCATGTTGATCGTCGGATCAGTTTCATGATGGTGAGTGAGGAAGATCTGCCCTTATTTATGATGTCACATGCTGCTTTGTTATCGGAGAAGCAATTTCCTTTTTGGTAATTTTATAGTCTGACCTCTTCCTCTGGAGAGAAGGGAGACCTGACCACTCTCCTCTGTCTGTATATTATGGTATTGGTGGGTTGGTGTCATGTTGGTGTGCTTGTTTGTTTCTGTTTGAGACTTCTATCAGTGACAAAGCGAATGTGGACCATGTTTAGGTGCATTTCTTGGCCAGGAGACCACGCCCAAATCACTGATAAGGGAAAGTTGATTGTATTGTTGGTATCGCTGTCTGCCAGTATGAGAGGAGTGGGGTCTAAAGCACCCAGGCCTCTGGTTTGTATGATCAGTAACTTCAAAAAGGGTTATAGAGCAGACTATGGTGTTAAAATGTACCCCATATGACTGGTTGTCCTGTGTGAATGGGAGTGGCCTGTTATGTACCCCTGGTTGGCCCCCTGAGAAGCGAGTTGTCTCATGCTTGCCAGACTCACCTCCACCCCTAGGTCTCCTTGTGCCCGAAGCCTATACTCAATGATCCTTCTGAACCTGTGCTACACGGCTGGCCCCTTATCATGGACCCATCTGTCCCCCTGGTGCCTGTATATATCCCAACCTGGATGACATGCCCCCACCTCCCTCCCCAGATCATATGCCCGAGGATACAACCCCTAAAACTCCAAAAATGGTTCTTAGAACAACTACACAGCCTGCCCCTAGGCCTAACCAGCCTGTATCCAGTGCAATGCACAGCACAGAATACCTGCTACCAGCAGAGGCCTTCTTTAACCCCCTCCTGGGACCTCCAAACCCCCGCTGGTCACCGATATGAGCTCCAGGAAAGGAGTAGAGTTAAAATCTCACCCCGCAGAACCCGACCAGGCCCACGCTTTATAAACGGTGAGGGCCAAATGGTTAATTTTTCCCAGATATTTGTCCCCTTTGCTACCACCGATTTGCTGAATTTGAAGACCCATAACCCCTTCTACACCGAGAAACCCCAGGCCATGACAGACCTCTTTCAGTCCATCATTCACACACATAACCCTACATGATCAGACTGTCAGCAGTTATTGATGACTCTGTTTAACACTGAAGAAAGGTCATGTATCAGCCAAGAGGCCCTTAAATCTCTCAAGGCATCCACTGGGGAAACAGGAATCAGTAATCCTGATGAATGGGCAAACACCCATTTCCCTAATGCAGATCCCAACTGGATCAATTGGTTTGGTGACCTGACCAAACTACAGATCTACCAACAAGCCATCCTGGCTGTAATGAAAGCAATAGCCAAATGCCCCACCAATATCACTAAGGTATCTGAAGTACTCAAGTGCCCTGATGAATCCATCAGTACCTTCCTTGAAAGGCTATTTGAGTCCTACCACCTTTGATCCCACCATACCTGAGAACTCCTGCATAGTTAACCTTGCCTTTGTTAACCTGTCCCAGTGCGATATTAGACACAGGTTACAGAAACAGGAAGGTTTTGCTGGCATGTCACTTACCCAGTTAGTGGAGATTAGTGATGTCGCGAACCCGAAATTTTCGGTTCGCGAACGGCGAACGCGAACTTCCGCAAATGTTCGCGAACCGGCGAACCGCCCGAAACGCCATTGACTTCAATGGGGAGGCGAATTTTAAAACACACAGGGACTCTTTCTGGCCACAATAGGGATGGAAAAGTTGTTTCAAGGGGACTAACACCTGGACTGTGGCATGCCGGAGGGGGATCCATGGCAAAACTCCCATGGAAAATTACACAGTTGATACAGAGTCTGGTTTTAATCCATAAAGGGCAGAAATCACCTAACATTCCTAAATCACAATCAATATGGATTGACACCTGACATATGACATATTGACACCTTGACATATGGATTGACACCTGTCCTAAGGATCCCTGATACACTGACACAGAGCAGAATAGGGACTGTTCCCCCTACATAGGGTCACTTGGCAGATATGGATTGACACCTTGTTACAAACTGCTATTTGTAACGGGCCCTTTAAATGGCAAATTGCCCTGTTTCCCTGGGTTGTGGAGAAGCCTATTTGCCAGCCTCCTCCCGCATGACTATGGCCCCTGGGAGATTGTGAAAATGTATGCACTTTTATTTGGTGTGTATGGCCCTTTAAGACTGTCGGTGGGCATATTGGGGCTTATGGACTCTTTATGTGACTGGTGCTGGCCCTTTAAACACCTTTTTTGGGACATCAGGAAGATTGGGACACTGCCCCTTTAAGGCCGTGTCCCCAGACTTGTTGGGGACACGGCCCCTTTAAGACGGTGTCCCCTGTGTCCCCAGACCTGGTGCAAACCCTTTGTGCCTGCCTTGCTATTTCCCACTTGGTTCAGTAAATGGGAAATTATTTCAGCTGCAGAGACTAAGTCCCATTCGGCGATGGGACTTAGTCTTTTTTTCAGCCGTTTTTTTCAGCCTTATTTCAGCTGCAGAGACTAAGTCCCATTCGGCGATGGGACTTAGTCTTTTTTCAGCCGTTTTTTTCAGCCTTATTTCAGCTGCAGAGACTAAGTCCCATTCGGCGATGGGACTTAGTCGTTTTTTCAGCCTGAAATAGACCGACCTCACAGCCCAAATCTATGGAACTGTTTTGGGCAGGAAATGTGCTTGCAGTCGGTCATAAAGGGACCTCCAGCTAACTTTTTAACCCCTGGATGGATTTGGCTGATTTTTGGTTATGTTTATGTTTTAAGTGTGCTGATTCCAAATATGTAATTATGAAGATGGGATGTGTAGTTTAAAAGTTACAGGGTATGGCTAAAAACTGTATTTTTACTGCCTGTGTTTAATTATGTTAATCTCTTCCCAAACGTCATTTCGTTCAAAGTGGAGAGAATGTTAAAAATATATATTTTTGTTCGGAGTGTGAGAAATGCTTTTCAGCCGCTTCTAATCTTAAGCATCATTTGAGGAGCCATACAGGAGAGAAACCTTATTTGTGGTGTGTTTAGTATTGTTCTGATCAGTTTAATACCTTTCGCGTCTCCTATCAGTGGACGTTGTATATGGCAGCCATTTTAGGAACCACACCTGGGACCCGAGCAAGGTCACCTCGTTCAACAGGCGACAACATTTGTCCCTGGAAAACTATCCTGGACATTCTGTACAATTTGTATGGATATGGCAGTGATTTCTGTAACAGGGAGATGGAAGAAGATGCTTGGTCGGTCCTCTCAAATTTGGGGCACTGCGCGGTCAAGCTAATGTGCCACTAGATAGGAGTGGTGTGTTTAGTATTGTTCTGATCAGTTTAATACCTTCCGCGTCTCCTATCAGTGGTCGTGTACACGGCATTGATTTTTGTAACAGGGAGATGGAAGAAGAGGCTTGGTCGGTCCTCTTACTGCAAATTTGGGGCACTGCGCGGTCAAGCTAATGTGACACCAGATAGGAGTGGAGTGTTTAGTACTATTTTTATCAGTTTAATACCTGTGTGTGAAATGCTTTTCAGCCGCTTCTAATCTTAAGCATCATTTGAGGAGCCATACAGGAGAGAAACCTTATTTGTGGTGTGTTTAGTATTGTTCTGATCAGTTCAATACCTTCCGCGTCTCCTATCAGGTAATTACGTGTACTGCGGCATTGATTTCTGTAACAGGGAGATGGAAGAAGATGCTTGGTCGGTCCTCTTAATTCAAATTTGGGGCACTGCGCGGTCAAGCTAATGTACCACCAGATAGGAGTGGTGTGTTTAGTATTGTTCTGATCAGTTTAATACCTTCCGCGTCTCCTATCAGTGGTCGTGTACACGGCATTGATTTATGTAACAGGGAGATGGAAGAAGAGGCTTGGTCGGTCCTCTTACTGCAAATTTGGGGCACTGCGCGGTCAAGCTAATGTGACACCAGATAGAAAGTGTGTGTTTAGTATTGTTCTGATCAGTTTAATACCTTCCATCTCCTATCAGTGGTGAGTGTACTGCAGCATTATTTTTGTAACAGGGAGATGGAAGAAGAGGCTTGGTCGGTCCATTCAAATTTGGGGCACTTCTTGGCGGTCAAGCTAATGTGCCACCAGATAGGAAATTAATTGTGTTTAGTATTGTTCTGATCAGTTTAATACCTTCCAGCATCTCCCTATCAGTGAGTAGATGTACAAACATTGATTTTGTAACAGGAGATGGAAGAAGAGGCTTGGTGGTCCTCTTAATTTCAAATTTGCTCTTGGTCAAACTAATGTGCCTGAATGGAGTAGATTGTGTTTAGTATTGTTCTGATCAGTTTAATACCTTCCGCGTCTCCTATCAGTGGACGTGTACACGGCATTGATTTTTGTAACATAGAGATGGAAGAAGAGGCTTGGTCGGTCCTCTTACTGCAAATTTGGGGCACTGCGCGGTCAAGCTAATGTGACACCAGATAGGAGTGGTGTGTTTAGTACTATTTTTGTCAGTTTAATACCTTCCGCGTCTCCTATCAGTGGACGTGTACACGGCTTTGATTTTTGTAACAGGGAGATGGAAGAAGAGGCTTGGTCGGTCCTCTTACTGCAAATTTGGGGCACTGAGCGGTCAAGCTAATGTGACACCAGATAGGAGTGGTGTGTTTAGTACTATTTTTATCAATTTAATACCTGTGTAATGCTTTTCAGCCAGCTTCTAATCTCTTAGCATCATTTGAGAGCCGCTGGGAAGA
>CAKOES020000506.1:7648-25810 GCA_933207985.1 Pelobates cultripes
GGGGGCAGTGGCAATGGCTAGGGACAGTGTATATGTGTGGGGGCAGTGTGTGTATGTGTGGGGGCAGTTTATGTATGGGGCAGTGTATGTGTGTGTGGGGGGGCAGTGTGTATGTATGGGGGGCAGTGTATGGGCGAGGAAGGAGGGAAGGGTGGCTTTTTAAAAAAAAGTCTGTGACAGTGTCGCTTTAAAGATGATTATTTAATTTTCATTCAGAATAAAATAGATGATTATTATTACTAAGATTTATAAAGTGCCAACATATTCTGCAGCGCTGTACAAATATACACAGAGCAAGACAAAAGGTAAACAGGGCTCTGCCCGTGAGTTGAGCTCTAGCCATTGAAGCTCGTTTATCCAAAGTGTCTAGTTAGGAATTTGGAAGTGAGGGTCAGAAAATATGAAGTTAAAGTTGCAACTAGTTATTTGGGTTTCTTAAAAAAGATGTTTGTGAAAAAAGATGTTTGGAAAAAAGTGATGTGAAATGACTAGCAGGGAGTCCATAGTGGAAGTGTGTATATATACACATTGTGTAGGGCTCAGCACCTCAAGTTCTATGCTACTTGTGAAGCCTTAAAAGTTACTAGCCACTGCAAGACTGGAAGGTCCATTGTACACTCTCCAGGGAAACATTTTTGCTGCACAATGGCTAATAGCGAGTGGAAACTTTGAGCCCTGCATTACTTATGAATTAATCGCGATTCCACTACAATATTACCCATATATGATGAAATAATATGCTGTATGTGATGAGAGTTAAACAAAGCTTCACAGCAACAAAAATAAACTCACAGAACTGCTTGGCCAATACGCCAGTTTCTCAGAGCTCCAAAAAATTATAATTTATAGTAATGTGCAGAGTATAGGAACGTGCCGTTTATATCACAGAGCTTCACTGCAATAAAAGGTACAGCAATGGGCCATGTATATAAGTGTATCACAGAGCTCTACGAGAATAAAACTCACAGTATTCAGTAAGTTTAGCGATTGATTTCCGCAAATACCATTCTTTGTTCTGAATGACTAAGTGATCTCTATTAATACGACAGCGAAGTCCTGTTAAAGGCTAAAGCTCCTCTCTCGTTTGGAAGGTTGGGCTGTATGTAAATGAATGAGGCTTGTAGAATCCTGTGCTAATTTGCCTATCTTCACGGGGAAAATCCCAGGAATTAGACGTGTAGAAACATCTCAGTGATTAATATAACAGAGCGCTGAGACTGGTGACAAGTAGATCATTATAAATGGAATGTTGTTGGGAAGGGCAATAAAAATATATTATGTAATATCGTCTTGTGTGTGGATCTCACAGATATGAAAACCGTCACACTCATTAACATCACTTCTACACAATACTATTTCCTTTACAAATATAACACATGGCGATACTGCTCGGAAAGAAAGTCAGTTCAAAAACAGTTTATAATATGGCCGAGCCACCCTTATAAAACGTAGCCCAGCGCACTATTTATTGGATTCAGCAACATTAAAATCCCATGCTACTAGCCAGGGCTAATAGTTACTTGCAAACATTCTACTGCATGGCCTTTGATTTAAACCACTGTTATTAATTATCACTTTTAGCGTGATGATATTTGCCATTTTTTTTCATGTGCTGTTGCTCATTTACATTTATAAGGAATAGAGAAATAGAGAGTTACTAATTTGTGATTGCGCTCTCTTTTAATGACATATGCAGGCTGTTTGTTACTACAATCTTGGGTGGAGAGGGAGCTTTCATTTCTACTCGTCAATGACTAGTGGACTAGAAGAAACTTCAAGTTTTTTTTTTTTGGCTGTGCAATAGCCTTCCACACTGTGGGAGCATATTCTTCCACGTACTTTACTTGCATTTCTTGTGTACAAGATGGCAATTGCTTATAAATAGGCACACCAATGGTTTTCACAAACAGCAATTCTGCACACTGCATTCACTATACACACACACACTGCATCCACTATACACACACACTGCATCCACTAAACACACACACTGCATCCACTAAACACACACACTGCATTCACTATACACACACACTGCATCCACTATACACACACTGCATCCACTAAACACACACACTGCATCCACTAAACACACACACTGCATCCACTATACACACACTGCATCCACTAAACACACTGCATTCACTATATACACACACTGCATCCACTAAACACACACACTGCATCCACTATACACACTGCATCCACTAAATACACACACTGCATCCACTAAACACACACACTGAATCCACTATACACACACACTGCATCCACTAAACACACACACTGCATCCACTATACACACACACTGCATCCACTATACACACTGCATCCACTATATACACACACTGCATCCACTAAACACACACACTGCATCCACTATACACACACACTGCATCCACTAAACACACACACTGCATCCACTATACACACTGCATCCTCTATATACACACACTGCATCCACTATACACACTGCATCCACTATATACACACACTGCATCCACTAAACACACACACTGCATCCACTATACACACACTGCATCCACTAAACACACACACTGCATCCACTAAACACACTCACTGCATCCACTACACACACACTGCATCCACTAAACACATGCACTGTATCCTCTAAACACACACATTGCATCCACTAAACACACACACTGCATCCACTAAACACACGCACTGTATCCTCTAAACACACACACTGCATCCACTAAACACACACTGCATCCACTAAACACACACACACTACATGCACTAAAAACACACACTACATCCACTATACATACATTGCATCCACTAAACAGACACTGCATGCGATAAACACACACTGCATCCACTAAACACACTGCATCCACTATACACACACTGCATCCACTAAATACACACACTGCATCCACTCTACACATACTGCATTCACTATACACACACTGCATCCACTAAACACATACTGTATCCAATACACACACACACACTTTATCCACTATACAGAGACTGCATGCAATAAACACACACACTTCATTCACAACACACACACTGCATGCACTATACACACACACACTGCATCCACTATAAACACACACACACACACACACACACACACTCCATCCACTATGCTCATACTGTATCCACTAAACACACACTGCATCCACTAAACATACACTGCATCCACTATACACTGCATTCACTAAACACACACTGCATCCCCTAAACACACACACTGTGTCGACTCTACACATACTGAATTCACTATACACACACTGCATTCACTGTACACACACTGCATCCAATAAATACACACACATCATGTGCTATACACACACTGTATCCACTAAACACACACACACTCCATCCACTACACACACACACACACTCCATCCAATATACACACACATTGTATCCACCACACACAAACACACACACACTCCATCCACTTTACACACATTGTATCCACCACACACAGACACACACACACACACATACACACACACACACTGTATCCACCACACACACACTCCATCCACTACACACTCACACACTCCATCCACCACACACACACACACAATCCACTATGCACACACTGCATCCATTAAACTAAATAAATATAAAAAGACATATAAAATTATGGAATACTAGTTAAAGTAAACAAAAAGAAGAGCTGATGAGGACCCTGACGTAAAGAGCTTACAAGAAGAAGTGTTTTGGAAGACGTTGAGGTAAGAACAATGTATCCTAAAGGCACATAGATCATTTCTAAGCAGAAATATTCTGCATGGAACTAAGTGAGAGATATATGGGGAGATCAATCCTCGTAGATCAATCCCATCAAGTTTTTTTTGAGGGCCACTAGCTAGAATTTATTTTCTTTCTTCTTCAAAACTGTAAAACAAAATCAGCTATAAACTTCTACTTTGCTTTTGTTTTTTTGTATTGAATCTAAGAAATTCTGTTTTCAGTTCCCACAATTCTCTGTTTAGTAAATTAACTTCAAACCTAGAAACCACACTGGGCAGGACAGACAAACAGATACAGGTCTGATTCGATACCAATGCTACATCACAATGTGACTAATAAACCATGATGCACAAAGTGATTAATCAGAAAATCTGAACATAATAGCATAGCTTACTAATTAACTGCTACACCCACTAATTAATGTAATCCTAATGTTCTCCAAAAAGAATGCTAAGTATTTGAAATGATGTTTATGAAAGACTCTGTGGCAAAACCAAAACCAAACCGAAGACGTGTGTCGGATCCTATTAATTATAGCCTGTTAATGTTCGCACTGAACCATCATTTTTGCATTTCACATGTGTCACATTTGGCGGAGTTCATCAAGGTATCTCACATGGCAGTCAGGGCCATCCGGAATGTTTTTGATTCAGTAAAACGATCCCACCCCTCTCTTTGAATATTTTTCGGAAACCAGTGCCTCTTGGTAGCACATCCTTATGGCTGTGCAGTAGGCACCTATCCACTACATTTTCTATATACATAAAAGAGACGAGACAGTGGGGATATGATAGAAACATTTAAATACATAAAGGGAATCAACACAGTAAAGGAGGAGACTATATTTAAAAGAAGAAAAACTACCACAACAAGACGACATAGTCTTAAATTGGAGGGGCAAAGGTTTACGTGGTAGAGGTCAACGCAGTGAGGGAGTTTAAACATGTGTGGGCTATCCTAGATATAAGATAATGAAAGTATTTAGAAAATTGGGCAGACTAGATGGGCCGAATGGTTCTTATCTGCCGTCACATTCTATGTTTCTATGTCATGTCCATCTCACATCACGCATGAGGTCCAGCTGGAAGGTTTCATAGCCGTAAAGAAATATACAGACAGATAGACCAAACTCTCCTCAACACCTCGAATATTTTGCAGTTGAAGTGTATTCTTAACTCTGCTATTGACTTTAGATTGCTGCGCATGTTTTATGGTTGCACTCCATCCTGGTGTCTACCTTATTTCTAAACATATACATATATACAGCTGTGTCGCAATTATCCTTCCTTGGAAAAGATAAACGTTGCTATCTAATTATGAATCTTGCATGACTCTTCTACAATTTGCATACATTTAATCTAAGAACATCAGTACTGATTAACGTAGAATCCCTTGAGGCTTTAACCCCTTAAGGACCAAACTTCTGGAATAAAAGGGAATCATGACATGTCATACATGTCATGTGTCCTTAAGGGGTTAAAAATGAGTATAATATGTCTGAGGGCTCCCTGTGATCTGCAGTGGTCTCTCCTTTGCCTACAGTACTGACACTATGGTCACATACCACAATACATTTTTGAACATCAGAAAATCCTTGCAAGGTTCAAGTCCCACAGGACTGTGTTTTTAACCCATTATAGGAGAAGGTAAATGCAAATCCATTTCATGGACCAGGTGAGCATAGGAAGACATGCCAGGGTGAGAGTTATACCCTGGACCTCTAAGTATGGGAGGGCTGGAAAGGGGGTTATGGGCTGCAGCCAAAAAACATTCTTCTGAAAGTTAAAATAATGTTGGGATGTCTGTTCTGAAGGAATTTTACATAGCCTCTGTTAGCCTGGCGCTCTGTGGATTTGTGTGCGGGCTTCTGGCCTGTGTTTGCCGTACTCTTCACCCATGGACTGGAGTATCTAAGGCTGACCAGGCTGCCAGACTACAATTAGTATGGAAGATGTCCCTGGAGGAGTTTGCCAATATATGCCGGGTGAGATGAGACAGTGATCATGACATACATAGCACTGGGCAAGCTTAACCACATGATGACACAAGGTGGCCCCCTAGGGCCCATGGATTAGACAGGGGCCCGAAACCATGAATTGGCTAGGCCCGATTAACCATTCTTATGTTGCACATGAAGAGTGGTCCCAAACTGGTAACCTGCCTAGGGTCCCATAGGATCTAAATCTTTGTTTGCACATGGGGTCCATGAAGAAAAACATCACAGATCACGTATTTGTTCTTGGGAGGATGTCAAGTTGGGACCCCAATTCCCATCAAAAGACACAATCATGCATTACAAAGGGTTGTGTACCCGGGTAAAATTACCATATGAACGTTACTTAAAGAAATAACCATTTAAAAATGGCATCTACATGAATATAGAAATAGTCATGATTTTGTGTCTTCCAATTCAAAACAATATAACCCATGACAGGCGCACAGTCGGATTTGCCGGCATATGCGCTAACCTTACCCAAACCCCCATTAAAACACGGACACAGGTTATACCGTTGGAAATAATTAGTCCACAGCTTTATTAAATTATTAATAAAATAATTAAGGAATAACAAATAGGGTCATTGCCAACAAATCTTATTAAAGTTAACATCCCCCCATATACATAACATACCCCTAGCAATGACCCCACAATAATAACAATAGATAACAATCTAAATAACATGTTAATACAGAAACTGGCTGCCCAATATGACGACATATCCACCAGGTTAAATTGTTGGGGTGTACCAAGACACCGCTACCCACCATATCCATTGTAGGGGTGTACCAAGACACCGCTACCCACCATATCCATTGTAGGGGTGTACCAAGACACTGCTACCCACCAGTTCCAGTGTAGGGTGTACCAAGACACCACCACACCCCCAGGTTCACAGCCACCGACGGGCTCGAACCTACCAACCACGTGCAACACCAATCCACACTAAACCTCAGGATGCCCACTTTCTCCTCCATCTACCCTCCGATTTAACCAGGCCATTCCCCGCCGCTGTGAAAAAACGCTGTCAACTAACCTAACCAAATACAGGGAGGGTGGGAGGGACAGCTGACAGGTAAGCTTAGGTTCAGTTAAAATGGCCACTTCATATAATGGCTGGTATAAATACTCCCCTTATGACTCCACCCTACCCAGCATGCTAGCTGTCACTAAATTCCTGTGGCTGCTATGCCTACCTCCTGGCTCTGTCAAGGCCTATTCCTCTTAGCTGCGCTGATCCATGGGCTACAGACCCACACAAATTTGCCCATGTAGACCTAAACAGGGGACATGGTCAATCTGTCTCTGCATTAGAGTGTACATGGACACACCCCTTGTGCACGCCTACACGTAGACACATTCAATCCTTACCTGGTGGATCTCGATATGCAGGATAAATGTCAGAACAGAACAAGTCCATCCAGGAGAACTGTGCATCAGAGTACGATGGCATTAATTGGCTCTGTGTTACAGATTCTATCATTCCCTATGAGAAGAAACATGTGAATAAGTTATCTTTGCAATATCACTCTTACATGATAAGATTTGCAGCATGTGTATCTGATTTGTTGCATAATTTGTTTTGGATAGTAATAGATTTTACTGGCTTGTAGTGGTAATTGTTAACTTAAAAAAAATGATATTTAGGGTACTGATATTAAGGATTCAAGGCTGGGTATTGTGGAGAATTGAGAAGGTAATTCTAGTTAAAACTAACTGAACTGGAGGGTGGGGGGATCTGTATTTCTCTAATTCAGCTATTTTGCCCTAAATGATCAATTCTTCACAATTCCAGTTTTATTGAATAAGCCTGTGGGCTTCCTGCGGCAATATTTTAACAGCACTTTTTTCCATGATTTTTGATAGTTGCTCACAAAAACCTTAGATATAGCCATTACTGCCATGCCAACAGCACAGAAATACAGCCAAAAGGGTTAAATTCTAATACGTGACATAGATTTATCTGTAATTAAATAGTTTTTTTTTTTCCATTGACTTAACAAAAATGCTATTCAGTAAAAGAGATAAACTTATCTCATCTAATAGACTCTAGCCCTAAACAATTTTCCATCTATATATTTGCCGGTAGCTTGTCTAACACAATGTACTGATACATGATATGCTCTTTAAAGTGACATCATTCATATTTGGCTTGACAAATACATTTTAAAGAATATCCCTACATAGTTTGCTACCAAATTCAGAATGTAAGGGATTGGAAATATTTTTCTTATTTTTCTATGTTGCAACATATTTTTAATAGTAACAATGAAAATAATGGCAAGAATTTACTATATACATTTCTTAACACGCTAAAACATTATTTTGTTATGATTAAACATTTTAACTAAATGAGGAGCTGTGACACTTCTGAAGTGTTTACTATGGTGTGTTGTGCCCCAGGGGTAAGTATAAAATGCACCCTGCTGTCGGCACTGTACAGAAAACGTGATTTATTCATGACTTCCTGTCTTTGGGTTCAAAAAGGAAATGCATAGACATTGCAATCTGCATCATGTGCCAGGCTGTGCCAGAATAACCCAGAATGTTACAGTTCCTCTGTAAACATGGCATATGTTCGTGGTAGGCAAGGCTGGCAATTTTGACCTTAAATTTGAGATCCGCATCGAATTCTCACTTTAGTTAATAACCCTGAAAGTATCTATTTAATTTAACGATCAGTGTTAGAAAATAGATTAAAGTATCATTTATTTACATAGCACCAACATAGTGTGCAACACTGGATATATTGCTCGATGGTGGATTGACAGAGAAATGTAAAACAATACAGTATGTTTTTAGAACTTGGCCATCAAGCAACCAATCTAGAACTTTGCAAATCTTGCCCATTATTTTCTTTTTTTTGCATTGAAACACAATGGTGTTGATTTGGTTTATTGTGAATCTAGATCATTGTGTCAGTTATAAAGGGTTTAAACTAAAGCTGAAAATGGTACAAAATGTATATAAATATATAACGTTTTAGAAGACGTCTTCAATCTGACTGCCTAATTAAATATTATCATTGACACTATTATTTTGTTATATCTGGCTACTTAAACAACTGTAAAGTTGCCATGGTGATAAGATCTGGCTCCCACCAAGGCTTATGATTAGCGTTAATAACAAAGTTGCTATCCCGTCATGTGCCCATTGATTGTGTTATGCTGGAAGAGAAGGGTATGATTATAAACAGGTAGAGATATTTGGGCAAGCCAATATCTTAATGAAGGCACACCTGTCAATCCAAAAAATCTCAGGTTGAATCGAGTTCCTTTTTATTCTAGAGACACCTGCGTAAAATTCAAAGTGGGTTAAATTGAATTTCAAATGAGTACAGAATATCCAAACTGGAACCATTATTGACATGGGGATTTGTTTTTAATTCTGCCACTTAAAAGTTCACTTTGAATTCACTTTAACAATTCTCACTTTAATGATAATCCCTGATAGAATTCTGTGATATTTATATCCAAAAAGGCCATTTGTTTGTGCTAGCCCCTTGGCTTAAAGTTGCCATCTATCGTCTTTTCGCCTTAACTACTTTCTAAAACTGTTTCATATATTTTGATGGTTTATTCACTAAATAGAAAATTGAAAACCTCCTTTCGCTGTTTCTACACAGCTGTTTGTGCCGTCATGTTTCAAATCCTGCTTTTATTTCTCCTAAGCAGAGCTCTGCGGTTTGAATATACCATTTTGTATTTTCTTTCTATTCGTATCCCCAGTTAATAACATTGATCATAATCATTGACCTGCACACATCACATCACAGGGACATTCTGAACCACTTGTCACACAATGGCATGTTTTCTACATCTATATGTTGAAATTTGTGTCATCCATAGCCTGTAAACAGGGGTGGGGGAGAGGTAAATAGTTTAATATGAGGTGATGAGCTTATGGAACCATTCTTTTCCTCCCAGTGATTGCTGTCGAGATTACAATACAAACACTCCATTGTACACATATAAGCAAGGCTCCTGTTTTACACACCCATTGCTGTCCGACACCACTAACCTAAAGTAACCCGATATGTATATATAATATATATTCAATTAATGCTCCATTTCTTTTGATTGTATATTAAATATTTTTGCAACTTACATCACAGTCCAGTTTAGTCCTGGCACATCCAGGGCACACAGTGATTTACAGGAGAAGAATTAGAAACTTTGTTTCTGGTTTTCTTCTCACAGCTTCTATGTTCAATGACAAGGAAGGCTTACTCTTCTAACAATTGTTGACAGGAAGCCAAGATGGAGGTTCTCACTTCCAGGATAGAGCAGAGTCAGTTTCTACACTTAATATCATTTCGCAGACTACACAAACACAGTGGTTATTAACCATTAAAATGTGACAGAAAATTTTAAAACATTTTGAACTTTCTCAGAGCTTCATGCTTCGATGTTGGGGGAAATTAACCACATTTAGTTTCTCTCTCAAGGAGGGATATCATTACTATACTTGTGCACGACAAAAAATTGGTTCAGCCAAATCAGTTCATCCGTCTGAAATTTGTTTTGCTTTGGCCGGGTTTTGCCCATGCAATTGTTTTAAGGAAAATCTGACATCGTTAATCTCTAATTTGAGAGAGAACCATATCAGTTTAGCAGATACACGCAGAATGCGTTTTAGTGCAGTGAAAATGAAACCATTTATTTTAAAATGTTTACCTCCTCTGTGAGAAACCGCATCTAGGAGAATACCTGGAGGTTGTTTGACAGTTTGACCTTCAATTTGGAACTAGGTTGACAACTCAATACCAATCACTGTTTAATGAATGATCCCTGGGGAAGAAACACATACTTGTAGTGTTTTTGAGCCATTTGTAATAAGAGGCCCATCTAAAGCATAGTTAGCGGTTTGGTTCGTTGGCTTTGTTACATTGTGGCATGTGCTTGATAATTGTTGCTGGGCACCATGTGAGACATAAGACTGTTTAAGGGTTAAAGGGAAACTATAGTAACCAGAACAACTACAGCTTATTGAATTTGTTCTGGTGAGTAGAATCATTACCTTCAGGCTTTTTGCTGTAAACACTGTCTTTTCAGAGAAAATGCAGTGTTTACATTACAGCCTAGTGATAACTTCACTGGCCACTCCTCAGATGGCTATTAGAGATCCTTCCTGGGTCATGGCTGCCTAAAATGCATCCAAACATTCAGTGTCTCCTCCCTCTGCATGCAGACACTGAACTTTCCTCATAGAGATTCATTGATTCAATTAATCTCTATGAGGAGATGCTGATTGGCCAGGGCTGTGTTTGAATTGTGCTGGCTCTGCCCCTGATCTGCCTCTTTGTCAGTCTCAGCCAATCCTATGGGGAAGCACTGTGATTGGATCAGGCTACCACTTCTGATGATGCCAGCAGGCAGTGGGCAGGTCTAAAGGAAACAGGGGCAAAGCCAGGAGCTGCAGACTTGAATACAAGTAAAATTTCCTATATTTATGGAGGCATGAGGGGCCACGGGGGGGCTAGATGGTGGTTTTAACCCTATAGCGTGAGGAATACATGTTTATGTTCCTGATCCTATAGTGCTCCTTTAATAAGTATTTAGGGGTGTATAGAAAAAATACCCCTCTCTGTCTCATTAGAGATATTTTTGCCAGAAGGTCAAGGAGGCAAGGTGAAAGGTCAGAGTAGGACCCACCTGAGAGGTTTGCCTTGACGTGGCAGGCGTGCATTCCCTCCAGTGGCCATTGGAGTAACTAAATAACCTCCATTTGTTTAAATATACATAGGGATTTGGGAGAGAGCGCAGGTAACTTTTTTCCCTTTGGTTTTTACTGTATGTATTGGGGCTGATGTGTACTATTGTTGCTGCTGCCGCCCAGAAGTGGTGGGAGTTTGAGCACAGGACTTGTTTTTTTTGTCCAAGACTGTTTAAGCACCCAAGATGAACCATTACTATTTACACAAATCAAATTACAACGAGGACACTATTTCCATCATACAATTGGATTAGAGGTTATATATGGGGTCGATGAGGGTCTTAATGTTACCGCTGACTTATTAATATTGTTATAATTTTTGGAGGTCCAACACATCCAAAGTGCTGAACTATGGTTATTCAAACAGAAAATCAAATTAAATCTGATTAAAAAGTTAGCGGAACAGAAGCAAACCTGAGCTGAGAGAAACCAACAATGTGGAATTTGAACCAAAAATTGACATTGAGTCTTCATTAACAGCACATGGGGTTCAATTTAGATGCTGGTCACATCTGTGCAAATATAATACATATCTATTCTACGGTTGCTGAATTATTAAATCCAAAGAAGCCAAAATTCAATACAAAGTTGTGGAACTTAAACATTTCTCAAATCGTATTAATCTTGATGAATCCATTATTTTAGGTATTCTGAGATTTCTATTTTTCTGATTTTTGTAGGAAATTATAAAAATGATGGAAACAACAAGCAGGCTTCAGCTGAAAATCAAATGAATTAAAGTAATATGTAAATAAATAAGGAGGTCCAGAGGAATGGGTTGGGTTACCTCCGTCCACTGCCCAAGGTATAAAGAAATGGGGTTGAGGAGAGGATTTCACCACAGGATAATGCAGTCAGCAGGACTCTAGATTAATTTCTATTTAATTGAAATGAACAAGAAATTTAAGATTGATTTGCGTGGGCTCTGTTTTGCAAGAATCCAGAGATAGATTTGTAAAATTCAGACAATCGTGACTCCTCATAGTTCCATTTAATCCTGACTTTCAGAAAAAAACAAAAACCCTTAATGAATAATCACAAAAGAGATTAATCAACTTCTCAGTTAGCATACCCAGGCAGAACATTTATTACAGAGTTTTTTGGTGTGTGTAATTTTATATGGTATATTGATTCAGTCTCAACAAAATTCTATATTTCTGTTTAAAGAAGGGCATTGGGTCCAAGCGCAAACTGATGAACTCTTCCCACCAATCCGAACCTCTGAAGCCTCATATTACACATCAAATCAGACACATACATAGCCACACAAAAAAATCACATGCATTTTTAGTCACCCACGTATACATAACAATCAACTTATTAACACCTAATAATGCACTCTTGCATAAGCGTACAATTAAACATTTACACACAATTACATTCATATGCCTGCAGCCACTCATATACTTTGATAATAAATTGACAATACGTTTTCATGTAATAATTGGTTTGTCACATTAATTTTAGAAAATGTACTGATAAACCCACCTTCCCTTACTGTTCGTACTGTAAAAAAACCTGCGCTATTCCACAGTGTCCCTCTCGCCACTATCTATGCCAGTCTCCAAGTATCCCTGTTACTACTGTTTGTAATTTTTCTCTACTTTACCTTTCACCGTGTTCCGCACTATGCCTCAGTGCCTTCTCACACTACTATCCACACTATTTTTTTTTTTTGTAAATCTTGTTTATTGAAGTGTAGTAAGAGATAAAGGTATAAAGGTAGGCACGCAGGCCTTCAGAGAAACATATCAATTTACACTGCGCATATACAGTCTTTTCCAGGTGCAAACAAGATAACATGTTTTAGACTAGTGCTCAAGTGGTTTGTTTATCCGTTATTGTTATTGCAAGGTTTACTTTACATTGATACATCGTAAATATGATAGTGTAACATGTAGAGCGGTTCCATTTATTTACAAGCGTTTGTGTTCACTATCCACACTATACCCCAGTGTCCTCTCATCACTATACACACTATACCCCAGTGTCCTCTCACCACTATACACACTATACCCCAGTGCCCTCTCATCACTATACACACTATTAACTCAGTGCCCTCTCATCACTATACACACTATACCCCAGTGCCCTCTCACCACTATACACACTATTAACTCAGTGCCCTCTCATCACTATCCACACTATACCCCAGTGTACTCTCACCACTATCCACACTATACCCCAGTGTCCTCTCACCACTATCCACACTATACCCCAGTGCCCTCTCATCACTATACACACTATTAACTCAGTGCCCTCTCATCACTATACACACTATACCCCAGTGTCCTCTAATCACTATACACAATATACCCCAGTGTCCTCTCACCACTATACACACTATACCCCAGTGTCCTCTCACCACTATACACACTATACCCCAGTGCCCTCTCATCACTATACACACTATTAACTCAGTGCCCTCTCATCACTATACACACTATACCCCAGTGCCCTCTCACCACTATACACACTATTAACTCAGTGCCCTCTCATCACTATCCACACTATACCCCAGTGTACTCTCACCACTATCCACACTATACCCCAGTGTCCTCTCACCACTATACACACTATTAACTCAGTGCCCTCTCATCACTATCCACACTATACCCCAGTGTACTCTCACCACTATCCACACTATACCCCAGTGTCCTCTCACCACTATCCACACTATACCCCAGTGTCCTCTCACCACTATACACACTATACCCCAGTGCCCTCTCATCACTATACACACTATTAACTCAGTGCCCTCTCATCACTATCCACACTATACCCCAGTGACCTCTCACCACTATACACACTATACCCCAGTGTCCTCTCACCACTATACACACTATACCCCAGTGCCCTCTCATCACTATACACACTATTAACTCAGTGCCTCTATCACTATACACTCCTTAATCACTATACACATATACCCTGTGTCCTCTCACCACTATACACACTATACCCCAGTGTCCTCTCACCACTATACACACTATACCCCAGTGTCCTCTCACCACTATACACACTATACCCCAGTGCCCTCTCATCACTATACACACTACAATAGTGCCCTCTCATCACTATACACACTATAACTTCAGTGTCCTCTCTCACCACTATACACACTATTAAACTCAGTGCCCTCATCACTATTATCCACACTATACCCCAGTACTCAAATTCCTAATTATCCACATCACTTGCTATACCCCAGTGTCCTCTCACCACTATACACA
Organism: Pelobates cultripes; assembly: GCA_933207985.1. Taxonomy (NCBI): domain Eukaryota; kingdom Metazoa; phylum Chordata; class Amphibia; order Anura; family Pelobatidae; genus Pelobates; species Pelobates cultripes. The sequence continues at coordinate 22,334 of CAKOES020000506.1, forward strand.
CTATTAACTCAGTGCCCTCTCATCACTATCCACACTATACCCCAGTGTCCTCTCATCACTATACACACTATTAACTCAGTGCCCTCTCATCACTATCCACACTATACCCCAGTGTCCTCTCATCACTATACACACTATACCCCAGTGTCCTCTCACCACTATACACACTATACCCCAGTGCCCTCTCATCACTATACACACTATTAACTCAGTGCCCTCTCATCACTATACACACTATACCCCAGTGCCCTCTCACCACTATACACACTATTAACTCAGTGCCCTCTCATCACTATCCACACTATACCCCAGTGTACTCTCACCACTATCCACACTATACCCCAGTGTCCTCTCACCACTATCCACACTATACCCCAGTGCCCTCTCATCACTATACACACTATTAACTCAGTGCCCTCTCATCACTATACACACTATACCCCAGTGTCCTCTAATCACTATACACAATATACCCCAGTGTCCTCTCACCACTATACACACTATACCCCAGTGTCCTCTCACCACTATACACACTATACCCCAGTGCCCTCTCATCACTATACACACTATTAACTCAGTGCCCTCTCATCACTATACACACTATACCCCAGTGTCCTCTCACCACTATACACACTATTACCTCAGTGCCCTCTCATCACTATCCACACTATACCCCAGTGTACTCTCACCACTATCCACACTATACCCCAGTGTCCTCTCACCACTATACACACTATTAACTCAGTGCCCTCTCATCACTATCCACACTATACCCCAGTGTACTCTCACCACTATCCACACTATACCCCAGTGTCCTCTCACCACTATCCACACTATACCCCAGTGTCCTCTCACCACTATACACACTATACCCCAGTGCCCTCTCATCACTATACACACTATTAACTCAGTGCCCTCTCATCACTATCCACACTATACCCCAGTGACCTCTCACCACTATACACACTATACCCCAGTGTCCTCTCACCACTATACACACTATACCCCAGTGCCCTCTCATCACTATACACACTATTAACTCAGTGCCCTCTCATCACTATACACACTATACCCCAGTGTCCTCTAATCACTATACACACTATACCCCAGTGTCCTCTCACCACTATACACACTATACCCCAGTGTCCTCTCACCACTATACACACTATACCCCAGTGTCCTCTCACCACTATACACACTATACCCCAGTGCCCTCTCATCACTATACACACTATTACCTCAGTGCCTCTCATCACTATACACACTCATACCCAGTGTCCTCTCACCACGCTATACACACTCATATTAACTCAGTGCCCTCTCATCACTGCCATCCACACCATAATTCCAGTGTACTCTCAACACTATCCACACTATACCCCAGTGTCCTCTCACCACTATCCACACTATACCCCAGTGTCTCACCAGCTCATACACACTATACCCCAGTGCCCTCTCATCACTATACACACTATTAACTCAGTGCCTCCTCATCACTATCCACACTATACCCCAGTGTCCTCTCATCACTATACACACTATACCCCAGTGTCCTCTCACCACTATACACACTATACCCCAGTGCCCTCTCATCACTATACACACTATTAACTCAGTGCCCTCTCATCACTATACACACTATACCCCAGTGCCCTCTCACCACTATACACACTATTAACTCAGTGCCCTCTCATCACTATCCACACTATACCCCAGTGTACTCTCACCACTATCCACACTATACCCCAGTGTCCTCTCACCACTATCCACACTATACCCCAGTGCCCTCTCATCACTATACACACTATTAACTCAGTGCCCTCTCATCACTATACACACTATACCCCAGTGTCCTCTAATCACTATACACAATATACCCCAGTGTCCTCTCACCACTATACACACTATACCCCAGTGTCCTCTCACCACTATACACACTATACCCCAGTGCCCTCTCATCACTATACACACTATTAACTCAGTGCCCTCTCATCACTATACACACTATACCCCAGTGCCCTCTCACCACTATACACACTATTAACTCAGTGCCCTCTCATCACTATCCACACTATACCCCAGTGTACTCTCACCACTATCCACACTATACCCCAGTGTCCTCTCACCACTATACACACTATTAACTCAGTGCCCTCTCATCACTATCCACACTATACCCCAGTGTACTCTCACCACTATCCACACTATACCCCAGTGTCCTCTCACCACTATCCACACTATACCCCAGTGTCCTCTCACCACTATACACACTATACCCCAGTGCCCTCTCATCACTATACACACTATTAACTCAGTGCCCTCTCATCACTATCCACACTATACCCCAGTGACCTCTCACCACTATACACACTATACCCCAGTGTCCTCTCACCACTATACACACTATACCCCAGTGCCCTCTCATCACTATACACACTATTAACTCAGTGCCCTCTCATCACTATACACACTATACCCCAGTGTCCTCTAATCACTATACACACTATACCCCAGTGTCCTCTCACCACTATACACACTATACCCCAGTGTCCTCTCACCACTATACACACTATACCCCAGTGTCCTCTCACCACTATACACACTATACCCCAGTGCCCTCTCATCACTATACACACTATTAACTCAGTGCCCTCTCATCACTATACACACTATACCCCAGTGTCCTCTCACCACTATACACACTATTAACTCAGTGCCCTCTCATCACTATCCACACTATACCCCAGTGTACTCTCACTACTATCCACACTATACCCCAGTGTCCTCTCACCACTATCCACACTATACCCCAGTGTCCTCTCACCACTATACACACTATACCCCAGTGCCCTCTCATCACTATACACACTATTAACTCAGTGCCCTCTCATCACTATCCACACTATACCCCAGTGTCCTCTCACCACTATACATACTATACCCCAGTGTCCTCTCACCACTATACACACTATACCCCAGTGCCCTCTCATCACTATACACACTATTAACTCAGTGCCCTCTCATCACTATACACACTATTAACTCAGTGCCCTCTCATCACTATACACACTATACCCCAGTGTCCTCTAATCACTATCTGCACTATTCCTCAAGTGTCCTGTAATCACTATATGCACTATTCCCCCAGTGTCCTCTAATCACTATTTGTTCTATTCCCCCAGTGTCCTCTAATCACTATTTGTTCTGTTCCCCCAGTGTCCTCTAATCACTATTTGTTCTGTTCCCCCAGTGCCCTCTAATCACTATTTGTTCTGTTCCCCCAGTGCCCTCTAATCACTATTTGTTCTGTTCCCCCAGTGCCCTCTAATCACTATTTGTTCTGTTCCCCCAGTGCCCTCTAATCACTATTTGTTCTGTTCCCCCAGTGCCCTCTAATCACTATTTGTTCTTTTCCCCCAGTGCCCTCTAATCACTATTTGTTCTTTTCCCCCAGTGCCCTCTAATCACTATTTGTTC
>CAKOES020000507.1:0-13813 GCA_933207985.1 Pelobates cultripes
CCATTATTACCCAGAATGCTAATCGGGTTACAGTATCACCCACAGCGTTATCCATTATTACCCAGAATGCTAAGCGGGTTACAGTATCACCCACAGCGTTATCCATTATTACCCAAAATGCTAATCGGGTTACAGTATCACCCACAGCGTTATCCATTATTACCCAGAATGCTAATCGGGTTACAGTATCACCAACAGCGTTATCCATTATTACCCAGAATGCTAATCGGGTTACAGTATCACCCACAGCGTTATTCATTATTACCCAGAATGCTAATCGGGTTATGTTAAGACACCTCCCGTGTCTTTAAGCCAAACCGCCGTTTAGTAAACCTTCCCCGGCTGCAGTACAGTCTCTGTTCGCTTACTCTGTAACCCACGAACCAAATGCAGGGGAAGCGGCAATCTCCCGATCGAAATCCACGAGCGGCTCCAAACTCCCGAACGGCAATATACGAACTGCTAGGAACCGTCGAACAATAATATCCCCAAAGCGGCTTTCGTTCCATCCAGCAGTCTCTAAACGTGAAGAAGAAATCCCCCCAATAACGAGACGGAAGCTCCGCATTGAGGGTCAAATAAGATCTGGGTTTACTGTGGGCTACCTGCCCGTATTTATGCAGGTCTCCCACCTGGTGGACACTCCCCTAGGGGACCAAATGGAAGACTTAAAGTACAGACAGATAGCAGGACATTTCTGACACACAGTCACATATTTTACCCACAGTACATTCTGATTCCCTCCCCTCTATCCTGGAGTTAATTACCAAGTAACTCAATTAACTCCAGGACAAGGACAGTCGCCATCTTAAACATGAAATAATAAAAGACACAAAAATGCATAACTACATGAAGACTGAACATTTCCCATTCGTATTACATGTCCCCAGATAGCCTGGATCTGAGTGCACATTATTGGCGAATAGCGCTCAGATCCCACACACATAGTTCAATCGCCATGGAGTCAAAGTTCTTACAGTCCTTCGGTACACGAATGACTCCATGGGTGGGCTATCTGGGTTAAGTCTTTTGTGTGTTCTCAATCTCCCGAGCGGCCGATGTTCGCATGCTTTCGTGGAGGCAGCCAGGCGTTCCCTTGTTTCAGCGGTGTTCGACAGAAAAAGTGTCCGTTTTCCGTTCCATAGAAATAGAGCCAAACACCGCTGAGCGTTCGCATGATTTAAAATGGCCGCTGCCTCGTGGTCGACATACGAACGACGACCACCCTGAGTTCGGTTTAATTGAGAAGTGTCTGCGGTTAACCACAGCGTTATAATGGTGATCACTTCGTTAACCTGCAGCACACTCCTCACTTGGGTGGCCGTTCGTTCGGCGGTTTTGTTCGGGAAAAAGAGTCATTCGAATGGCTGGGCTATAGAAACCAGCCATTCATACGAACGGGGACAAACAGACGAACGGGCAAAAAATCCAGCAGACAGATGGTTCTGTCACACGGCTCCCTCCTTGTGGGACACTCCGGCAGACCCGGTTTGACCCTGTGGCGGGTCAACTTGGGGATGACCGGACTACGAGGTGAGGGAAGCGTCTGTTTGTCGTGACAACCCATCTGCATTCCCGTTCAGCTTACCGGGTCTGTAGCTGATGGTAAAATTGTAGGGCTGTAGTGCCAAGCTCCATCTCAGCAGTCTCCCATTGTCTCCTGAGACCCGGTTAAGCCAAACGAGTGGGTTGTGATCAGTCACAAGGGAAAACTCTTGCCCATACAAATAGGGGCTTAACTTTTTCAGTGCCCAGACCAAGGCCAAACATTCCTTCTCCACTGCCGCATAACTCACTTCTCTGGGTAACAACTTTCTGCTGAGATATGCGACAGGGTGCTCTCCTCCATCTTCCCCGACTTGGCTCAGCACAGCCCCCAGTCCATACATGGAAGCATCTGTATGGACGAGAAAGCGTTTGTTAGGGACTGGGGCAGCCAAGACAGGGGCATTCACAAGAGCCTGCTTCAGTGCCTGGAACGCAGCTTCACAAGCCGGAGACCACAGGACCTGCTTAGGCAAGTTCTTCTTCGTCAGGTCTGTCAGGGGCTTAGCGATAGCGCTGTAGTCAGGGACAAAACGTCTGTAGTACCCTGCCGTCCCCAAGAAGGCCAATACCTGGGTCTTAGTAGTGGGTGTGGGCCAGTTAGCCACTGCTTCTACCTTGGCTGGCTCTGGTCTCTGGCTCCCACACCCCACTCTGTGACCCAGGTACTGCACTTCAGCCATACCTAGATGACACTTTTCTGGCTTCAACGTCAGGCCAGCGGCCCTAATCTTATCCAGCACTACCCCTACATGTACCAGGTGTTCCTCCCAGGACCCACTGTAGATCGCAATGTCGTCCAAGTATGCACAGGCAAATTCTTGGAAGCCATCCAGGAGTCTATCCACCATCCGTTGGAAAGTAGCCGGTGCATTTTCATCCCAAAAGGCATGACCTTAAATTGGTACAGGCCAAATGGGGTGACAAATGCCGACTTAGGGATAGCATCCTCGGCCAGGGGGATCTGCCAGTAGCCCTTACACAGGTCTATGGTGGTCAGATATCGCCCCCTGGCAATACGATCTAGTAATTCATCTACCCGGGGCATTGGGTAGGCGTCAGTGGTGGTCCGCTCGTTGAGTCGCCTGTAGTCCACACAGAACCGGGTGGTCCCATCTTTCTTTGGCACCAGGACTACAGGCGAGGCCCAAGGGCTGTCGGAGTGCTCGATAACCCCAAGTTGGGTCATCTCCTGTATCTCCTTCCGCATCCCTTCACGGACTGCTTCAGGGATCCGGTAGGGGGGCTGTCGTAACGGGGTCTGTCCAGGGGTCTCTACCTTATGCACAGCTAGGGTGGTATAACCTGGTTCCTGGGAGAACGTCGCCTGCTTCTCCCATAACAACTGCTGCGCCTGTACCCTTTCTGTGGGGTTCAGCCGGTCCCCTAGCTGTACCAAGGTAGTAAGGTCAGTCTGGGAATCCCTTTCTAATAGATCTGGAAGGGGTAAATTCTCAGAATCATCTGCAGCTGGGGCACACACTGCTGCAATGTTCTCAGGTCTCTCCTGGTACTCTTTCAGCATGTTCACATGAAAGGACCGCTGGATCCTCTCATCTGCACAGCTGGCTATCAAGTAAGTAGTGTCGCAGATCTGCGCCACTACCTTGTACGTGCCCTGCCAAGATGCTTGCATCTTGTTGGCCTTCACAGGTTTAAGCACCAATACCTTTTGCCCAACCTGGAAGACCCGCTGTCGGGCACCCTGATCGTACCATCTCTTCTGTCTCCCCTGGGCCGCCTGGAGATTCTCCCTTACCATCGGGGACAGTTTCTCCATGCGGTCCCGGAGTTCCAGAACATATGGCACTATGGGGGTCCCTTCCTGCTCCGTCTCCCCCTCCCAGTGGCCTCTAATGAGATCTAGGGGTCCGCGGACCCTTCTCCCATACAGCAGCTCAAAGGGGGAGAACCCAGTAGATCCCTGGGGCACCTCTCTATAAGAAAATAATAGATGAGGCAGGAATCTCTCCCAGTCTCTGCAAGTGTCTGTAAAGGTCCTCAGCATCTGTTTGAGGGTACCGTTAAAGCGCTCGCAGAGACCGATAGTCTGTGGGTGGTAGGGTGAGCTAAGTAACGGCTTAATGCCGCACACCTTCCACAGTTGCTGGGTGAGCACAGCGGTGAATTGGGTTCCCTGGTCGGAGAGGATCTCCTTAGGGAACCCGACCCTAGTAAAAATTCTAACCAGGGCATCAGCAACCGTCTCTGCCTCTATGTCAGACAGCGCTACTGCCTCTGGATAGCGGGTGGCATAGTCCACCACGGTAAGAACGTATTTCTTACCTGATGGACTAGCCCTGGCCAGTGGACCCACAATGTCAACGGCTATGCGGGCAAAGGGCTCCCCTATAATAGGCATCAATAATAGCCTAGCCTTAGGGTGGTCCCCCCGCTTTCCTACCCGTTGACATGTGTCGCACGTGCTGCAGTACATCCGCACAGCCTGGTTAAAGTTTGGCCAAAAGAAGTTCTGTGAAATCCTATAGGCTGTGCGGCGGGACCCTAGATGTCCAGCTAAAGGAACATCATGCCCTATCCGCAGAATCTCCTGCCGGTACTTTGCAGGTACCACTAACTGGCGATTCGGCGGAGAGGCAACACTCTTCTGGGAAGGTTTAGGGATCCTATAACCTGTCCCCCACCCACTCATACCGTTCCCCATCTATTCCTTCCTCCCCAGCCTCTGCCCTGTCCTTGTATCTTTGGAGGGTCGGATCCGCCCGGGTTTCCCTCCCAAACTCCTCTGGGGAATCCCAGCTTAAGGGGACCTGATCTGGGGTATCAGTCGGGGAGGGAGATCTTACCTGGGTCTCGTCAGCAAGTGGGCTGGTTCCGGCAGCACGGGTCTGGCCACGGGTGGTCACTGGGTTCACGTCTGCAGGGCCCATCGGAGCATATGCTGAAACCAAAGGGGCCAAATCGTTTCCCAAAAGAACATCTGCGGGCAAGTCCTTCATCACCCCCACATCCACATGCCTAGCGCCCACTCCCCAATCCAAATGTACTCGGGCAACAGGTAAGCGAAACACGGCACCCCCTGCTACCCTGACTGCCACAGTGTCTCCAGTGTGTTGATGCTCTGAGACCAAGTTCTTTTGGAGCAGTGTCATCGTGGCTCCTGTGTCTCTCAGCCCATTCACCACTCTGCCATTTAGCTTCACAGTTGGCCGATGTTGCTGGCGATTATCCTGGTGAGGTGCTTGCACTGGGTCTGCCTCGTGCAGAATGCCCCAAAATTCCTCCTGCTCTAGGCAGTGAGCAGCAGGCTGAGGTGGGCGCTGGTTTCCGTTAACTGGTCTCCTCCAGGACTGAGCCTGGTTGGCACTGTTCAGTGGGCACTCAGGACGCTTGTGCCCCAACTGCTTGCACCCATAGCACCGGATGGGTTGTGAGTACTCCCGGGCATTAAATCGGGCTGGTTGTATATAATTGTTAGCTGGTGGTGCGGCTGGGGTACGGTGTACTGGGGGTTGGTAGACTGCAGGAGCGGGTGTTACTGCTGGTCGATACTCCAGTCTGGCAGGGGCCTTAGCAGCTGTACCATCCAACTTGCGGGCATCCGTGTATTCGTCTGCCAGACGGGCAGCCTCGGGTTTTCTATCTCTGACCCATTCCCGGACCCCAGCAGGTAGTCTATCAAAACAGTGCTCCAGCAGGAACACTTGTAATACCTCCTCCCCAGTTACCGCTTGGCATCCAGCCATCCAGTGGGCTGCGGTACGATGGACTCTGCAGGCCCATTCCACATAAGAGTCCCCAACCAGCTTGTTGGTTTCTCTAAACCTCCGCCTGTACGCCTCTGGGGTTACTGCATACCTGGCTAGGAGCGCCTCTTTCACAGCCCGATAGCTGGTGATCTCCTCCTCTGGGATGGCCCGAAAAGCTTCACTAGCCCGGCCGGATAATTTCCCAGAGAGGATGGTGACCCATTCATCTGCAGGTACCTGATGTAGCGCACACTGCCTCTCAAAGTCTGCCAAAAATCCATCAATCTCTCCCTCTGTTTCCACAAAATTTTTAAACGCAGCAAAAGGTACCTTTTTTCTAGTAACCACATTATTGTCATACGGTACCTCTGCTGCTGCAGCTCCTCTTTCCCGGGCTGCCTGTTGTGTTGCAACTGCTGCCTGCACACGAACCACGATGTCAGCTGAGGGGTTGGGGCCAAAATGTGCTAGCCTTATTTGTACTGCCCGGTTGAATTGTATTTCCTCGGGTGTTAAATCCAAGGTACTGGGCACGTTGACTCTTTCCATTCCCGTTGCTGCATCCATCTCCATTAGCAAAGCAATAATCTCCCGTTTCTTTAGATTGCTTGCTGACCTTCCTCGGCGTTCCAATATGTCCTTAAGTGTAGCACGCCTTAATTCCTCGTACTGCATCTCTTGTAGCTGACCTCCAGTGCTGTAGGATTCATCCCGTCGCTTGCCACCAATTGTTAAGACACCTCCCGTGTCTTTAAGCCAAACCGCCGTTTAGTAAACCTTCCCTGGCTGCAGTACAGTCTCTGTTCGCTTACTCTGTAACCCACGAACCAAATGCAGGGGAAGCGGCAATCTCCCGATCGAAATCCACGAACGGCTCCAAACTCCCGAACGGCAATATACGAACTGCTAGGAACCGTCGAACAATAATATCCCCAAAGCGGCTTTCGCTCCATCCAGCAGTCTCTAAACGTGAAGAAGAAATCCCCCCAATAACGAGACAGAAGCTCCGCATTGAGGGTCAAATAAGATCTGGGTTTACTGTGGGCTACCTGCCCGTATTTATGCAGGTCTCCCACCTGGTGGACACTCCCCTAGGGGACCAAATGGAAGACTTAAAGTACAGACAGATAGCAGGACATTTCCTGACACACAGTCACATATTTTACCCACAGTACATTCTGATTCCCTCCCCTCTGTCCTGGAGTTAATTACCAAGTAACTCAATTAACTCCAGGACAAGGACAGTCGCCATCTTAAACATGAAATAATAAAAGACACAAAAATGCATAACTACATGAAGACTGAACATTTCCCATTCGTATTACATGTCCCCAGATAGCCTGGATCTGAGTGCATATTATTGGTGAATAGCGCTCAGATCCCACACACATAGTTCAATCGCCATGGAGTCAAAGTTCTTACAGTCCTTCGGTACACGAATGACTCCATGGGTGGGCTATCTGGGTTAAGTCTTTTGTGTGTTCTCAATCTCCCGAACGGCCGATGTTCGCATGCTTTCGTGGAGGCAGCCAGGCGTTCCCTTGTTTCAGCGGTGTTCGACAGAAAAAGTGTCCGTTTTCCGTTCCATAGAAATAGAGCCAAACACCGCTGAGCGTTCGCATGATTTAAAATGGCCGCTGCCTCGTGGTCGACATACGAACGACGACCACCCTGAGTTCGGTTTAATTGAGAAGTGTCTGCGGTTAACCACAACGTTATAATGGTGATCACTTCGTTAACCTGCAGCACACTCCTCACTTGGGTGGCCGTTCGTTCGGCGGTTTTGTTCGGGAAAAAGAGTCATTCGAATGGCTGGGCTATAGAAACCAGCCATTCATACGAACGGGGACAAACAGACGAACGGGCAAAAATCCAGCAGACAGATGGTTCTGTCACAGTATCCAAAAATGGTGAGCTAGTAAAGTAAAGGCATATTACATACTAAAAGATTGAGAATCTGAACAAATGTCATACTCTATCAGCCAATTAAAAAGGTACGGCAATGGTAACCAGTGTCTCCACTCAAATCCCTTTTTTATCATTTAAGAAATTAATCTTACGATCATCTATCCCTTGCAGCTTAAATAATTTAAAAGGAACCGAATGCAAACGGCATTGTGTATTTATTATCAATATGCTTTATTAACCATTTCAGTGCCTTATCATAGAAAGTGTTTTGATGCAACTTTGTCAGATGCAACCTGGGGTTACACCTTTGTTTTTTGTTATACCACTAAAACCAACACTCTAGGGAATTTAAAATCATGCATTATTAAAATCTGTCATGGAATATGATGCATTGTATAAATTGTATTTATCCCCTATTTAACGTAATAATAACAATCGAGTTCCAAGCCAATTAGATTATTTGAAAGGATCCTATTATAAACTTGATATGTGTATACTCTCACACTTCTTGCTCAGCTCCATCAAGCCGTATGAGAAAAATGACTTTACTGAATTTCTCATCAGTTAAGGAGCTCGGGAAAATTAATTACAAGTAGACGTGCCTTCGGGGTGGGAATCCACAGTCCAGACACTAGTAAGCTTGGAAATTAAGTTCTGCAATCTGTTAACTACAGTTTTCATAAACTATATTCTAAAATATTTTAAATACACATACTGCAAGTTGTGAATAAGACATTTTATTTCTTCCTAGACAATAAATAAATGCATACAGTAATCAGTCAAATTGTATTCAAATAGCATGCGTAAGATTTAAAAATAAAAATAAAATTTGACATAAGATTTGTCTTTCTGTCTATCCGTATTTCTGAATGTTGTACAGACACACTTTGTACCATTTCTGACATACAGGAAGCTGACTTTGTGTGACATTCTGTGCGTACCTCCCAACATTGGGAGTTATTGGATCGGGATTGGTGTCATGGTGTCATTGGTGATACCCATACTGGTAGGAGCTGAAGGAGCACATCAGGTTGAAGTCAAGTTCACCATATTGTCAGACAAGCTGTCTAGCTGGCCCCCAGTATACACAATGCAGAGAGTGCTGCTAAAGCACAGAGCCCTAGCACCCACGGAGAGCCACAGTGCGTCTAATGATGTGCCCGCGCTTTGACGTATCTGGGGACACCAGGCACTCCCCTATATAATAAATACGATATTTCCTATAGTCTGTATACATTCATCTCCCATCCCCTATATAGTAAATACTGTCTCCTATTTCCTATAGTCTGTATACATTCCACCTCCATCCCCTATAGATATATATACTGTCTCCTATTTCCTATAGTCTGTATACATTCCTCTCCCATCCCCTATAGAATAAATACTGTCTCCTATTTCCTATAGTCTGTATACATTCCACCTCCATCCCCTATAGATATATATACTGTCTCCTATTTCCTATAGTCTGTATACATTCCTCTCCCATCCCCTATAGAATAAATACTGTCTCCTATTTCCTATAGTCTGTATACATTCCACCTCCATCCCCTATAGAATAAATACTGTCTCCTATTTCCTATAGTCTGTATACATTCCTCACCCATCCCCTATATAGTAAATACTGTCTCCTATTTCCTATAGTCTGTATACATTCCACCTCCATCCCCTATAGATATATATACTGTCTCCTATTTCCTATAGTCTGTATACATTCCTCTCCCATCCCCTATAGAATAAATACTGTCTCCTATTTCCTATAGTCTGTATACATTCCACCTCCATCCCCTATAGATATATATACTGTCTCCTATTTCCTATAGTCTGTATACATTCCTCTCCCATGCCCTATAGATATATATACTGTCTCCTATTTCCTATAGTCTGTATACATTCCTCTCCCATCCCCTATATAATAAATACTGTCTCCTATTTCCTATAGTCTGTATACATTCCACCTCCATCCCCTATAGATATATATACTCTCTCCTATTTCCTATAGTCTGTATACATTCCACCTCCATCCCCTATAGATATATATACTGTCTCCTATTTCCTATAGTCTGTATACATTCCTCTCCCATCCCCTATAGAATAAATACTGTCTCCTATTTCCTATAGTCTGTATACATTCCACCTCCATCCCCTATAGATATATATACTGTCTCCTATTTCCTATAGTCTGTATACATTCCTCTCCCATCCCCTATAGAATAAATACTGTCTCCTATTTCCTATAGTCTGTATACATTCCACCTCCATCCCCTATAGATATATATACTGTCTCCTATTTCCTATAGTCTGTATACATTCCTCTCCCATGCCCTATAGATATATATACTGTCTCCTATTTCCTATAGTCTGTATACATTCCTCTCCCATCCCCTATAGAATAAATACTGTCTCCTATTTCCTATAGTCTGTATACATTCCACCTCCATCCCCTATAGATATATATACTGTCTCCTATTTCCTGTAGTCTGTATACATTCCTCTCCCATCCCCTATAGAATAAATACTGTCTCCTATTTCCTATAGTCTGTATACATTCCTCACCCATCCCCTATATAATAAATACGGTCTCCTATTTCCTATAATCTGTATACATTCCACCTCCATCCCCTATAGATATATATACTGTCTCCTATTTCCTATAGTCTGTATACATTCCACCTCCATCCCCTATAGAATATATACTGTCTCCTATTTCCTATAGTCTGTATACATTCCACCTCCATCCCCTATAGAATATATACTGTCTCCTATTTCCTATAGTCTGTATACATTCCTCACCCATCCCCTATATAATAAATACGGTCTCCTATTTCCTATAGTCTGTATACATTCCACCTCCATCCCCTATAGATATATATACTGTCTCCTATTTCCTATAGTCTGTATACATTCCACCTCCATCCCCTATAGATATATATAGCCTCCTATTTTCTATTATCTGTATATCTCTCTCGCCCTCGTTTCTCCTGTTCTTTGTCTCTGTTCTATTACGATATTTTCCACTCTCAATGCATAAATCTTCCCTCCTGCCCCTTCCAACCTCTGCCACTTTTATCTGTGCCAATTATCTGGTCTCACCTCTTTCTTAGAGGGAATTTAAGAGCAGGTTAAATTCATAACTGGCCTCGCTTGGAATATTCAATGTTAATCCCCTTGTCTGATGGTCTGACCAGTGAGTTTGGGAACCTAATTGGTTAACCCTTTGCTGCACCTTCTCTCTAAATAAGAAAGAGCGATCTATATTGACGCTCATTGCATGAACACCTACATAAATCACATACCAAGCGATCGATAATACTGCTTCAGAAATCACAGCAAACCCTACCGTTACCTGATTCATCTTAATTCTGCATTAATGAGCTTATTTAACGTTTATTTTACATTTTTAGATAAATATTTATAAATTCATTTAGTTTTGAGTCCACACATAGCAAGTGATGAAGCAAACATCAGATAATTAGAATGACAGATTTACAACCTATTTTCTGTTCACATTGAGACTATGTAAGTGAGATCCGGGCTGGTCATAACTGCAAGCAATCCGTATATTCCCAGAATGCTCTGAGTGTGATCACTATCTGGCGTCCCTCCGGGCTCTAGCTTTGTTCTCTGGCGCTGTGGGAGTGGTTGGTATTTAGCTCCACCCACTCCCCATATAGTCCAAGATTTAGCCAGGTCAGATCACTGCCCTCTAGGTTACTAATTATCAAACAATACTGCTCAGTCACTCCAACTCACTGCTATCTATCAGAAGGGATATGGCAGTGGGGCAAACTAGTGCAAAACGGTAACGGAACAGCTCACAAATAGAGTAGTAAATAGTCTTCCAGCATTAGTAAGAAGGAAATGAATTAAATAAAATAGTGTGTGTGGCAATATATACCTGTGCCAGTATGTGTGTAATACATAGCGCAACACTACATGCAAACCCAGACTCCCATCTCCTTCCTTTACCCCTAACACCAACACGTACACTACCCCAACACAAAAACTAACACTACCCCTAACACCAAATCTAATACTATCACTATCACCAAATATAACACTAACTCTATCCCTAACACTAACACTATCCCTAACACCAAATATAACACTAACACTATCCCTAACACTAACACTATCTCTAACACCAAATATAACACTAACACTATCCCTAACACTAACTCTATCCCTTACACCAAATGTAACACTAACACTATCCCTAACACTAACACTATCCCTAACACCAAATATAACACTAACACTATCCCTAACACTAACACTATCCCTAACACCAAATATAACACTAACACTATCCCTAACACTAACACTATCCCTAACACCAAATATAACACTAACTCTATCCCTAACACCAAATATAACACTAACACTATCCCTAACACTAACACTATCCCTAACACCAAATATAACACTAACACTATCCATAACACCAAATATAACACTAACACTATCCCTAACACTAACACTATCCCTAACACCAAATCTAATACTATCACTATCACCAAATATAACACTAACTCTATCCCTAACACTAACTCTATCCCTAACACCAAATATAACACTAACACTATCCCTAACACTAACACTATCCCTAACACCAAATATAACACTAACACTATCCCTAACACTAACTCTATCCCTAACACCAAATATAACACTAACACTATCCCTAACACTAACTCTATCCCTAACACCCGTGGGCCAGCACACTAACACTATCCCTAACACTAACACTATCCCTAACACCAAATATAACACTAACACTATCCCTAACACTAACACTATCCCTAACACTAACTCTATCCCTAACACCAAATATAACACTAACACTATCCCTAACACCAAATATAACACTAACACTATCCCTAACACTAACACTATCCCTAACACTAACACTATCCCTAACACCAAATATAACACTAACACTATCCCTAACACCAAATATAACACTAACACTATCCCTAACACCAAATATAACACTATCACTGAAGCGGAGCAGCAGTATATCTCCGCTGGAACCCTCTGGAGCTGGAAGAAAGCGCTGGTCGGTGATTATAGCCCATTCCCCCCATTAACTGACGACACACAGTTCTGGGAGTCAACTGATTTTTATTTCATGCAGCTTTTTATGCATGGCCCTTAGCATGGGGTCTCCACAGCAACATTGCAAGGGTTTTTCCCCAGGAGTTTCTGGGACTGAGAGATACTAACATTATCGTAAAACCAAATATAACACTAACACTATCCCTAACACTAACACTATCCCTAACACCAAATATAACACTAACACTATCCCTAAAACTAACACTATCCCTAACACCAAATATAACACTAACACTATCCCTAACACTAACACTATCCCTAACACCAAATCTAATACTCATCACCATCACCAAATATAACACTCAACTCTATCCCAACACCATAACACTAACACTATCCCCAACACTCAATCCCCTATCCCTAACACTACCACTAGACCCTAACACCAAATATAACACTAACACTATCCCTAACACTGACTATCTCAACACCTCAACACTATCCCTAACACCAAATCTAATACTATCACTATCACCAAATATAACACTAACTCTATCCCTAACACCAAATATAACACTAACACTATCCCTAACACTAACTCTATCCCTAACACTAACACTATCCCTAACACCAAATATAACACTAACACTATCCCTAACACTAACACTATCCCTAACACCAAATCTAATACTATCACTATCACCAAATATAACACTAACTCTATCCCTAACACCAAATATAACACTAACACTATCCCTAACACTAACTCTATCCCTAACACTAACACTATCCCTAACACCAAATATAACACTAACACTATCCCTAACACTAACACTATCCCTAACACCAAATCTAATACTATCACTATCACCAAATATAACACTAACTCTATCCCTAACACCAAATATAACACTAACACTATCCCTAACACCAAATATAACACTAACACTATCCCTAACACCAAATATAACACTATCACTGAAGCAGAGCTGCAGTATATCTCCGCTGGAACCCTCTGGAGCTGGAAGAAAGCGCTGGTCAGTGATTATAGCCCATTCCCCACATTAACTGACGACACACAGTTCTGGGAGTCAACTGATTTTTATTTCATGCAGCTTTTTATGCATGGCCCTTAGCATGGGGTCTCCACAGCAACATTGCAAGGGTTTTTCCCCAGGAGTTTCTGGGACTGAGAGATACTAACATTATCGTAAAACCAAATATAACACTAACACTATCCCTAACACTAACACTAACACTATCACTAACACTAACACTATCCCTAACACTAACACTATCCCTAACACCAAATTTAACACTAACACTATCCTTAACACCACATATAACAATAACACTATCCCTAACACTAACACTATCCCTAACACTAACACTATCCCTAACACTAACACTATCCTTAACACCAAATATAACACTAACACTATCCCTAACACTAACACTATCCCTAACACCAAATTTAACACTAACACTATCCCTAACACTAACACTATCCCTAACACCAAATTTAACACTAACACTATCCCTAACACTAACACTATCCCTAACACCAAATATAACACTAACACTATCCCTAACAC
>CAKOES020000507.1:13913-25785 GCA_933207985.1 Pelobates cultripes
CTGGCATAGAGCAGGCAGTATTGAGTGCTGGCTTAGAGCAGTGCTGGCATAGAGCAGGCAGTATTGAGTGCTGGCTGAGAGCAGGCAGTATTGAGTGCTGGCTTAGAGCAGTGCTGGCTTAGAGCAGGCAGTATTGAGTGCTGGCTTAGAGCAGTGCTGGCATAGAGCAGGCAGTATTGAGTGCTGGCTGAGAGCAGGCAGTATTGAGTGCTGGCTGAGAGCAGTTAGTGCGGAGTGAAAATGAAAGATAAATCCTCAATTTTTCTGTTATATGAAAAGTTATTTAAATGACCTTATCCAGTTTATTGAGATAATTATCAATCTATTTCTAATACTCTGTACCATTTAACCTCCATTCATCACACAGCCGCAGAGCGCAGTACTGCTGCCATAAACAATATGTCTGCTCGCACTGTATATAAACCATTAAACCGTTCACACAGCTTGTTCTGTACTGCAGTTGGGGCTGGGAGTGTGAGATAACTTACAGATTTGATAGTTCCAGGTGGGATTACAGCCATCTGTACAATAAAGCAGGATCTGCTCGGTCATAATAGGATTCTGGGAAATATTGTGCATTGTAAAGAACAATATGTCTCTCCTTCTGTCTTTCATGGTAACATCTGCCTCCTTCCCAGAGCTCCCTGCTATATTGAGTCTCCCTTCTCCATCCATTCTTCCTCCCAGGGACTCTGTATTATGCTCTCCTTGTGAATCTGTTTGTTTATTTTATTTATCTTGCGCCTCGAGCCCTCACTACCTGTCTCTCCTGAATTCACTGCGTCCGACCTTATAAAGTAGCTCTCTCTTTCTCTCTACTCACAAGTGACAACCCGATTAAGCATGTTTAATGCTATCCACGTGTTCATGATTAAGCTCGTTTTCCATTGCAAAAGGGTCACCTTTTTACAACGCTTGCAGGCAAACCCGTTATTATTTTCTTAATTGTATTTATTTATTTACATTTAAAAAGCATTATGTCTCTAAAAATGCTATAAAAGTTACATTTCATGTATGTACGTAGTGGGGAATCGTGATGCAGCCTAGAACAAAATCCAACCCCATTCAACCCCCCCAATAACGACAGACCACTTAGTATGGATGAAACAGGCCACAGCATTTATTATCACAAACTAAATTACTGCATAACACATCCATAATTTTATTTATTAAATCTCTTCTTTTCTGTAACCAAAACGTTAGACATAAATAAGCATAACTTAACATATATACATATATAACTCCACCCATAGTGTTATACAGTGACCCAACCGTCCTTGCCAATAAACATAGAGTGGTTCCTAATCACCACTCTCTCTCCCCTCCCCCCTCGTCATAAAAATCATATATTTCCAATGCCTGCCATCAGCCGACTTTACCCACGCTCGATGGGCACGAGACCTCAGGCAACCTAAAGTTTAACCTTTGAAGCAGGGGAGGTTTGAGACCTTAAAAAACTTGTTCATCTCATTCCATATACTTAAACGTAACCTCAAACTCAATTGGCAAGGACATACCCCCGCCACAACCCCGCTGTTTTACACCTAAAATCAGCGGGGGACCCCACCACAACCAGCCATGGCCTGTTCCACCACTTCTTGCAGCGCTAGATCAGCAGAGGCCAAGACCGACCTCCAGCAAGCGCACCCCACTCTACGAGAAAACCAGGCCACATTTGGCCAAACCCAAAAGGCGAACTGGAAGTGTTTATGTTTTATATATTCATTTTGCCAGTTATGTATTTAGTCATTTAGTTATGGCCACCACAAACCTAGAAACCCATCTAGTCTGATGACCGACGGCAGCGCACCAGGGCACTCACATTGCGGAGTGCACTGCCAACAGAAAAGGGGCGATAGGCACAGCCTAGCCCCTGAGAACCTCGGGGAAGAAACGTAATGCGTAACATGTCCAGATCGAAGAGAACCCAAGTCCTAAACCACCACCGGCCCATGTCATTCCACCCAGGGATGACAAAACCCTTGGTACCCATGAGGCGGGGCAGCTGACCCTGTATGAGGAGGAGCCACACCCCTTTCACGTAGCCGGAGCCAGACCACCGAACCTCCGCCCCAGAAGGAGGAAGATCCAACCACTCGCCCCTGCCTCCCTTTCCAACTTACCCACGAAAACCCCGCCCTCCCCAGTCCGGGGGGGCGGGGGGGGGAGAACCGTAAACGCGGAGATAAATCCAAGCAGAGACCAGCAAGGCTAACCCAAGGAACCCACCACCCTGACTCCCACCATTCGAGCCCTCTGAGCCATCGGCGCAGGCACGCCCAGCCTGGCGGTGTCCTTAGCCGCCCCAACCAAATTAAATGCCCCTTGAAAACCCCACCATCCTTATCCAGGAGTCCGAGCCGCCAAGAGGAACACCCCAACTAAATGGACGCGGGGGTGGAAAACCCATCTCCGAGAACCAAACAGGGGAGGAGGCCGAACAATCCAAGGGACGGAACAGTACTCCCAATGAAAAACAGGCCAATGACGGAACCCTGCACCGCCCCCGATCGGAACGGTATATTACAGACCATCCTGGAAACCCATTACAGCATGGCAGGAGCCCCAACCATCACCCCGTGCATCCCACCAACCCCAGGAGAATGCAGAAAGTCAAACCCGCGACATCCAAGAATTGAACAGATTCTATCGATGAAACAACCAAACTCAAACCAACCTACCCTTCCCAACGACAACAGCCATCGAGCTGCGAAACCTGAAGGAAGTCCGTTGCAACGCTCCCTCAACTCCACCAAAACACCCTCCCACTTGCCGACTACCGTAACATGAACGGGAAGCCGAGCCCCGCTACTCGCAGAAATCGCCCCCAATAGACGGAAACAAACATGTAGATGAGCAGACCAATCCCGGGACCCAAAAGGAAAACGTACCCAACCGTCCCGAACACTCCAACCTTACTGGAGCGGGCCCCACGCCGCCCTAGAGATCGCCCACAGACCAGCTGCAGCAGACCGTCGGACCAAGGGACCACACCTCTACTGCCTTACAAATGGACCCCGTGACACCACCACCTGAAGTAGGCTCGATAATGAACAAGACAGAGCATCGGCCACCAAATCGGCAACAACCGGACAAAACCTTGACCAGCCGCCTCTAGACTCAAATAGCACCGAGCCAGAGTACCAAAGTACCACCGGGGTATAGGGTACTGTCACATGTGAAAAACAGCCAGCAGCACCCCACGATGGTCCCCAAGGAAAACCCCCCCACCCGTTCGTGAGCCGGGTAACCCATGCCTACCATGCCACCAGAAAGGGGGGACCTCCAAGAACACCAGAGTCCGCCAGAGCCAGCGTATTGGGCAAGAGACAGCACCACCGAGAGCCCAAATGGCCCAAAACCCCAAAACCTGCTGCGGCAGGCAAAACCGTTGGAAGCCAGCGGAAAGGACACAGGGGGCCAGATTGCACAAGCCAGTGGTAAAGGAGGCCCAGCAGGAACCCCCATACAGTCCCAAGGGCAACCCCAATAGGCAAAGCCCAGCGTACCCAAGAGAGACCACGGGTAGCGCAGCCGAAACCCACAACGCCCCTCCAAACCACCGACGCCTCCTGCCTGACGCCCCAAAACCGCAGCCAGGGGCACCGACGTTCCCCTTACAGGAATTGATCCCACTATCCAGGAGACAGGAGCACACATCCCGACCCACGGAGAAGGCCTGGGCCCCGGAACTCCGAAACTCCAAACAAAACACTACCCCAAGAAAAACACTGCAGCAGCAGAGTGCGCACATGCGACACTGACGGCCCCACACATAAGCGACATCGGGAGCAACTTACATGGAGGCACTTTAGCCACCTAATCCTGACCGTCAGAAACACAGCCAGGAAACCACACCTCGACGGGCGTACCGGCAGCCTCGTCAGCAAGGCCCCAGGGCCCCGCAGCCCCACCCACGCAGACCACTGCGCCGAGCCACCAACTCAAACCCAGCCCTCGGAAGGAAACGACAACCGAGTAAATAAGGAATCGGGGGATATCAACCCCGCTCCTCCATGGGCACCACATCCCAACGGGGGGACCCGCAGAGCGGACTCCAGGGGCACCGTAAACGAGCGGGAAGTAAGCTAGGCGAGCGTGCGTGGTAAACTGGACCCGCACCACCCGAAGGAGCTCTCACATGGACTGAGGGTCCCGCACCGAGAGCAACCAAGTCCCCATCCCAACAGATTGCAGAGAGGCACCAGGCGAGTCCTAAGCAAAACCAGAGGCTGAAGCCCATCCGGCCCCGGGCCAAGAAGGGTTGCACCGCCACGAAAGCGCAAAACGTACCTCCACCAACCCAGCTCCTCCCAGGGACGATATGCGTCCCGGAAGTGTCCTGACCGCAGAACCACGCAGCGCATTCTCGGGGAGCCCTCTCCCCGACCATGCTATCCAGAACACAGGGTGCATTCGAATATGCACCCTGGGGCGCAACCGACCACAGCATGCTCCCCATGACCCTCCTGGAGCCCCTAATGTCCCTCTTAGCCAAGGGACCCCCGTGGCAGGAGGGAACACACCTGTAATAAAGCCCCTTCCCCCATATGCTCCCTAGTAGTGCGCGCAAGCCAAGCGGGCCATATTAGCTCAGCAACACCCAGAGTCATGCGAACCTGGGAGGCACCGCCGGCGCTATCCGCTGCGCCAGACACTGGTACCTAACAAATGAGACATACTGAAAACGAAAGGGGGGAAAGCGCTGTCCTTGTACCCAGACTTTCCTCGTTCATATATATATATATACACACTTTTTTTTTTTTTTGGGGTTTGATCATCCATCACCGTGTACTTGACAGTTAAATCACGGTTGTATGTTCTGTTATCTGGCTGTCGTTTAATTCATTCCATGCGGTAATTGACACAAATTTATTTTCTGTACTGCAAATTACTTTTTTTTTTTTTTTTTTTATATACCATTGTTGTATTTTTTATTATTTTTACCGTGCTAGGAGGACCAGACTGAACAACGAAGGAACAACGTATGCACGCGAAGCGCTAAAGAGGGGGGGAAAAGTACTCACCAGACGCAGAAGGACGAGGCAAAGAAACAACAGTACCAGCATCCATAAACGACAACAGCTGTGATCCAGGCGCCACCTGCTGGACGGGTCCACGAACTGCAGCAGATTCCAGAGAAGAGAGCAGTGGAGAAGAGGAGAGCCCACGCCCCAGAGGAGACGGCCGAGGTAAGTGACCAGCAGGGGGGGGGAGCAGCTAGATAGAGGAGGGGGGGGAGAACATAGAGGGGTGGACAGAAAGAGAACAAGGCTGGATAAGGGGGGGGGAGGTGCAGGCTAGAAAGAGGAGGGGGGGGGATAACAGAGAGGTAGACAGAGAGGGAATGGAGACCCAGGGGAGGGGGAAAGAATAGGAGGGGGAAAAAGGAGGGGAGAGGGCAGGCCCACTAGAGGAGAGAGAGGGGGGGAGAAGGAAGCAGAAAATGGGGAAGAGGAGGGGGGACCAGGGGGCCCAAGAAAGGGAGAGCTGGGTCCCCTGGGAGAAGAAGGGGAGACAGCACCCTGGGAGCCTTCCTCACTGAGGAAGAGGAGGCTCCCGATGGGCAAAGAGACCCCCCCAAATCCCAAACGGCGGTACTAAGGTACCCCGTGCGGCCCGCGGGGGCCTACTCACTGCCCCAACCCCCCGCCGGCCGCGGGGGGACCTGGACTGGTGCCGGGCGGCCGTCCGCCGCCCGGAGTGCTGAATCCGCCGCCCACCGCCCCCGGCCCGCAATCCAGCGCTGGCGGCCGGGGCGGATGGTGTGGTAGGGGGGGGGGGCATGTGTGTGCCGCGCGGCAGACGCCCCAGGTGGCCGCGCGGCATTAGCAGGCCGCATCCCCGGCCTTGCAGTCAGGGACCGTGCGGCCATAGACACAGCAGGCCGCGCGGTGGTAGGAGGCCTCGTGGCAGAAGGCCGTGCCACGCGCGCGGCCGCAGAAAAGCCGCAAATCCAGGCCCCAGTTGGTAGGCCCGGGTGATGCCTCGGGCCCGGGCTCCGCCTCATCAACCGGGCCCGAGGAGTGGGATCAGGGGAGAGCCTGGCAGTGCTGGTGCGGCCCCCAGGGGCAGGGACCGCATGGGAGGCAGCAGGGGAGACCGCAGGGGGTGCTCCAGGGGGAGGGTAGGCCACGGGGGGTGCCCACACCGACAGCCATACCTCCACTAATGCTTGTAAACTGCCTCCACAGGTGCCGGCCACCATCCAGCGCAGCAGCAGCCCTGAGGGACGACCGGATCACCTCGACATCCATCACCTCAGGCTGTGAAGACTAAAGGCCCAGGCAAACAGGAGCTGGAGGACAGGAAGCTGTTTGCTGGCCCGAATCCCAAGTGGCACTGAGGTAAGACCTCCCCCACACTAACTTACACAGAACATAATCCCTCCCACACACTCTTTCCCAACCAATCCCATGCATCTATCCCCACACTCCTACATGTGCCCTTGTCCGCTTAGCTGCGCTATCTCCCCAGGGCCTGAAAAAAAATTATTGAAAAGAATCTACGTTTTTAATTAAAGAGAAGCTAATAAATATGTAATACAGATTATTCATTAAAATGATGCAAAAATCAATAAATAATTGTAAAATACAAAGTTATATGCTTTTACCTTGGTGCACTTTTTAGTGGACTGGACGAAAGCCACCAGCAGAACCCGTTCTTATTAGTAAGAGACTCTTATACCATAAAGTCCAGCACAGGAGGTTACATGATACGTAGTTTGTCCCCAGTTTAGATTGATTGGAATGAATTTGTAATCTGATAGCGGTATATTGCCATTGCTATCAGTTTACCCACAGTGCAGTAACACTTTAATGAACCAGGCCGGAGTCATGGACCAATAAACACAACTTGGACAAAATAAACACAGCCAACCCAGAACTCTCAAATTTGAGTTTTGATTGACAGCTCTGAGGGTCTGACTTATAGCTGTGTGATTTGTTGTATAACTCTAAGACCTGAGCCATCAGCTTTGGAATCATGCAATATTGTAATGGTGCTCATAGGGAACATTCAATTTACCTTTATTTCAGGTCCAGGATAAATGTGGTTTGTGTGTCACTCAATTGCTGGGGATGAAACCATTGGTCACCTCTGGATGACTGAACATTTATCACGGATAACAAGGAGGCTGCTGGGGCAGTACTTGAGGAGGGAGCCTGCTGGGTAACTGCTCTTAGTACATGGTTTTTTAGGTAGTGTAGCTTATCCAGGGACCTGCGTGATAAAGCAAAACCTCGGTTACTGTAACTATTATATAAGAATACAAACTTCCTAAGAAATCATTTTCAACTATTAATACTTGTATTTGTCTGTAGACTTGTCTTGTTATATTATTACACGTCACATGTGTCTGGTTATTGTTTAACTACATTGCTAGTACTTGAACATTTGGATGGATGCCCTTCTTTTTATTTTATTTTAATTGATTTATTTTTCATATTTTTACTTTTTTTGTTTTTTTTTTGTTTAAAACTTTGAGAAAATGTTTCAATAAAAAACATTTAACCAGAATATAAACTTCCTGAGTCCCACCAGAATCTGACTCTCTAAGAATCCCACTCTGATCTGTTTTCAGAGAATACAAATGGATCGTGCAGACTGCCTTCTATACAGGATAATCCGTCATTTATCTGTCATTTTAAACTAAATACAATTATTATTTACTCAAAACACAATATTTTCCATCAATTTATATACACTCACAGTGAATGTCCAAATACCTAATATATATTTATCACTTGTATTTCAGGATTAGGAATAGGGAGTATTGATAAATAAATACATTTTATGAAATCATTTTCCATATCACAGGATGTCAGGGATACACAACCCTCAGCCAGCCGTGGCATTTACGCCAAGATTCAGGGCTTAACTAGAGGCGAGTAACCTTTAGACTATGGCTATTTTTGATGCACATTTGTGCACTATAGTCAAAAACAGCAACAT
Source organism: Pelobates cultripes (assembly GCA_933207985.1). Classification (NCBI taxonomy): domain Eukaryota; kingdom Metazoa; phylum Chordata; class Amphibia; order Anura; family Pelobatidae; genus Pelobates; species Pelobates cultripes. The sequence continues at coordinate 21,867 of CAKOES020000507.1, forward strand.
TAGCAATTACTGGTCTAAACAGATCGTTTAACCCTAGCTACACAATTCTTAAATTGTATTTCTTTGCCTCTCAAATGAGCACCATCTGCAGTATTATCTGTGCTGTATCTCCTGCTGGCTCACGCTGAACGCAGGTGTTTTATAGAATTTATCTATTAAATTGTAATTCAGTCATCTTCAGTCTAGAGTTGGAGTCAGCATCTCTGAAAAGAGTATGAAATAAAAAATGAATTATGTTGGATTTATTAACACCATCACTGACAGAGTGATTTAGATGTTCGATACTCTCTCCTGTTGCCAGAAAGGAGTAAAATCTACATATTCTCTATTTTAGGAAGCAGTATCAAAGAGGCAATGAAGACACCCATTCCGGAGTAACGTGTGACCCTCATCCTCTGATTAGAGAGAGGATGATTGGGTTGAATTATGGAAGGTATCCAAAAATGGTGAGCTAGTAAAGTAAAGGCATATTACATACTAAAAGATTGAGAATCTGAACAAATGTCATACTCTATCATCCAATTAAAAAGGTACGGCAATGGTAACCAGTGTCTCCACTCAAATCCCTTTTTTATCATTTAAGAAATTAATCTTACGATCATCTATCCATTGCAGCTTAAATAATTTAAAAGGAACCGAATGCAAACGGCATTGTGTATTTATTATCAATATGCTTTATTAACCATTTCAGTGCCTTATCATAGAAAGTGTTTTGATGCAACTTTGTCAGATGCAACCTGGGGTTACACCTTTGTTTTTTGTTATACCACTAAAACCAACACTCTAGGGAATTTAAAATCATGCATTATTAAAATCTGTCATGGAATATGATGCATTGTGTAAATTGTATTTATCCCCTATTTAACGTAATAATAACAATCGAGTTCCAAGCCAATTCGATTATTTGAAAGGATCCTATTATAAACTGGATATGTGTATACTCTCACACTTCTTGCTCAGCTCCATCAAGCCGTATGAGAAAAATGACTTTACTGAATTTCTCATCAGTTAAGGAGCTCGGGAAAATTAATTGCAAGTAGACGTGCCTTCGGGGTGGGAATCCACAGTCCAGACACTAGTAAGCTTGGAAATTAAGTTCTGCAATCTGTTAACTACAGTTTTCATAAACTATATTCTAAAATATTTTAAATACACATACTGCAAGTTGTGAATAAGACATTTTATTTCTTCCTAGACAATAAATAAATGCATACAGTAATCAGTCAAATTGTATTCAAATAGCATGCGTAAGATTTAAAAATAAAAATAAAATTTGACATAAGATTTGTCTTTCTGTCTATCCGTATTTCTGAATGTTGTACAGACACACTTTGTACCATTTCTGACATACAGGAAGCTGACTTTGTGTGACATTCTGTGCGTACCTCCCAACATTGGGAGTTATTGGATCGGGATTGGTGTCATGGTGTCATTGGTGATACCCATACTGGTAGGAGCTGAAGGAGCACATCAGGTTGAAGTCAAGTTCACCATATTGTCAGACAAGCTGTCTAGCTGGCCCCCAGTATACACAATGCAGAGAGTGCTGCTAAAGCACAGAGCCCTAGCACCCACGGAGAGCCACAGTGCGTCTAATGATGTGCCCGCGCTTTGACGTATCTGGGGACACCAGGCACTCCCCTATATAATAAATACGATATTTCCTATAGTCTGTATACATTCATCTCCCATCCCCTATATAATAAATACTGTCTCCTATTTCCTATAGTCTGTATACATTCCACCTCCATCCCCTATAGATATATATACTGTCTCCTATTTCCTATAGTCTGTATACATTCCACCTCCATCCCCTATAGATATATATACTGTCTCCTATTTCCTATAGTCTGTATACATTCCTCTCCCATCCCCTATAGAATAAATACTGTCTCCTATTTCCTATAGTCGGTATACATTCCACCTCCATCCCCTATAGAATATATACTGTCTCCTATTTCCTATAGTCTGTATACATTCCACCTCCATCCCCTATAGAATATATACTGTCTCCTATTTCCTATAGTCTGTATACATTCCTCACCCATCCCCTATATAATAAATATGGTCTCCTATTTCCTATAGTCTGTATACATTCCACCTCCATCCCCTATAGATATATATACTGTCTCCTATTTCCTATAGTCTGTATACATTCCACCTCCATCCCCTATAGATATATATACTGTCTCCTATTTCCTATAGTCTGTATACATTCCTCTCCCATCCCCTATAGAATAAATACTGTCTCCTATTTCCTATAGTCTGTATACATTCCTCACCCATCCCCTATATAATAAATACGGTCTCCTATTTCCTATAGTCTGTATACATTCCACCTCCATCCCCTATAGATATATATACTGTCTCCTATTTCCTATAGTCTGTATACATTCCACCTCCATCCCCTATAGATATATATAACCTCCTATTTTCTATTATCTGTATATCTCTCTCGCCCTCGTTTCTCCTGTTCTTTGTCTCTGTTCTATTACGATATTTTCCACTCTCAATGCATAAATCTTCCCTCCTGCCCCTTCCAACCTCTGCCACTTTTATCTGTGCCAATTATCTGGTCTCACCTCTTTCTTAGAGGGAATTTAAGAGCAGGTTAAATTCATAACTGGCCTCGCTTGGAATATTCAATGTTAATCCCCTTGTCTGATGGTCTGACCAGTGAGTTTGGGAACCTAATTGGTTAACCCTTTGCTGCACCTTCTCTCTAAATAAGAAAGAGCGATCTATATTGACGCTCATTGCATGAACACCTACATAAATCACATACCAAGCGATCGATAATACTGCTTCAGAAATCACAGCAAACCCTACCGTTACCTGATTCATCTTAATTCTGCATTAATGAGCTTATTTAACGTTTATTTTACATTTTTAGATAAATATTTATAAATTCATTTAGTTTTGAGTCCACACATAGCAAGTGATGAAGCAAACATCAGATAATTAGAATGACAGATTTACAACCTATTTTCTGTTCACATTGAGACTATGTAAGTGAGATCCGGGCTGGTCATAACTGCAAGCAATCCGTATATTCCCAGAATGCTCTGAGTGTGATCACTATCTGGCGTCCCTCCGGGCTCTAGCTTTGTTCTCTGGCGCTGTGGGAGTGGTTGGTATTTAGCTCCACCCACTCCCCATATAGTCCAAGATTTAGCCAGGTCAGATCACTGCCCTCTAGGTTACTAATTATCAAACAATACTGCTCAGTCACTCCAACTCACTGCTATCTATCAGAAGGGATATGGCAGTGGGGCAAACTAGTGCAAAACGGTAACGGAACAGCTCACAAATAGAGTAGTAAATAGTCTTCCAGCATTAGTAAGAAGGAAATGAATTAAATAAAATAGTGTGTGTGGCAATATATACCTGTGCCAGTATGTGTGTAATACATAGCGCAACACTACATGCAAACCCAGACTCCCATCTCCTTCCTTTACCCCTAACACCAACACGTACACTACCCCAACACAAAAACTAACACTACCCCTAACACCAAATCTAATACTATCACTATCACCAAATATAACACTAACTCTATCCCTAACACTAACACTATCCCTAACACCAAATATAACACTAACACTATCCCTAACACTAACACTATCTCTAACACCAAATATAACACTAACACTATCCCTAACACTAACTCTATCCCTTACACCAAATGTAACACTAACACTATCCCTAACACTAACACTATCCCTAACACCAAATATAACACTAACACTATCCCTAACACTAACACCATCCCTAACACCAAATATAACACTAACACTATCCCTAACACTAACACTATCCCTAACACCAAATATAACACTAACACTATCCCTAACACTAACACTATCCCTAACACTAACACTATCCTTAACACCAAATATAACACTAACACTATCCCTAA